>JASDQU010371766.1:164147-174167 GCA_032191745.1 Picea mariana | reverse complement strand
CACAATGAACATATTCTTATTACTGTTGCGCTTATGGTTACATTGGTTGTTTGATTACACGTAACAAATCTCTAATTTTTAATTAGCGTAGTGTAGGTAGGATTTTATTTTCATGTTTTTATTTTTGCTAGAATAAGTATGCTCTCCTCCACGCTTTGTGCGATCGCGAGGATCAAAAAGTAGAATGACTATGAAGTTTCACAAATGAAAAATTGTTGACAATGAAAAAAAATTCTCAATCCAATTGTTCAGCTTCAACTTCAAATTTTATATCTCCATTTTCTAAACAAATTTCTTTCTTTAAATTGTTTAAATTTCTCTTGTAAATCTAGGAATAATACAAAATTAAAACAAAAACTAAAAAAAAAATTGTTTCTTTGTCTTAAATTAGTTTTCTAATTTAATTTTTCTATTTAGGACAAGATCTTTACAAAAATAGGAATAATAAAATAATAATAAAAAAATGACTTTTATATAAAAAATTAAAATTATTAAATATAGCTTTGTGTTTTGTGTCTTTAAAACATTCAAAATATATATATATAAAAACATAAAACATTTAAAAATGCAAGAGTTTCAACACACGGCTCTGCTGGAAATTAGGAATTTGTTAAGTGTCTTGTACCATTGATTGTAGACAAAGCCCGACAGTCAGTGCCATGTGTCTTGTTATTTGGCGAGCTTGATTCTATTGCTACATACCATTAGCCGATAAGAGTTCACGCCTCCAAATTACATATGGGCAAACAGGTTCTGGAAAGACATACACAATGACTGGTCCTATGTGATTACAAAGGAGATTGTCTCACTAAGGGAAGAATCGAGCCTAAGTCGCAGGTGCCACCATGACCTACCACCATCGTTGTTTAGATATGTCGAGCGTTTGGAGAATTGCTAGGGAGAATTACAGATCACGAGTCGCGCAGCCTCAGAGAGAGTAGATCTGTGGTAGAGAAGTCATTGTCTGGAAGAAGATACATCATCAATAAAAGAGAACTATGCCACGCACTGTTACTGTGAAGGGAACCACCAGCTACATCATGATTATGTATCCATATCTCGGAGAAAGTGGAAGGAATAAGGATTGTCGATGGCTACAGTCAATGCTGCAGCAATCTCTGTTGTGATTTCTGTCCCAGAAGTAGATCTATATTTCACATTCATATCTTCCCATGGAGATCACCATTTAACGAAACTTCTGTGTCCTTCGCGTAGACCTCATCTCGCTAAAACCGGGTGGGATCAAAACTAATTTACTCATTATAACAGAGATAAGGTTCCCATTTTTTACGTCGGATGGTGTCACCCAGATCTCTACGATCACAACTACCAACAGCAATGATCCTTCTTTAGACATTGGCAACGATTTATGGAAATATATGCACATGAAAATTATAGTGCAGTTATTGGGAGAGTTCACTCATGGCCAAGTGATCATGCAGGGTCATCAAAATATTTGTATCATCATCATTCTAATTCTTCTTATGTAACCATGCCATCGGAACCTCCTGGAAAATCACATCAATACTATTGACTCTTGGTACAATTCTAGTCATTGCAGCTCCAAAAGGTCCATCGCAGAGTCTACAAAATTTATTTGTTGTTGATGTTCCAATAAGTGATCTAGCCAGCAATCTTTTCAACCTCCTAAATGTCATTTAGATCATTTGGGCAAAGTTTGTTCAGACTTCTCTCCGAGTTGTCTTCCCTTACACACACAGACTTCTCTCCAAGATATCTCCTTTTTGTTTATTCAGATCATCAGGCAATTGGGAAGCCATGGCCAGGGAATGCAAGGTGAGTTTGAAGAGCTCTAATGATGAATTGTTCGATGTCAATGAGGTTGTGGCCTTCGAATCTCAAACCATCATGAACATGATCGAGGATACGGGCATCGCTAGCACCATTCCTCTCCCTAACGTCTCCATCAAGATACTCTCGAAGGTCATCAAGTACTGCAAGTACCATGTCGAGGTGTAGAAGCCTGCAAACGAGAAGTCAGCCATTTCTCAGGATGAAATCAAGACCTAGGATCACGAATTCGTTAAAATTGATCAAGCCACTTTGTTCGACCTAATCCTGGCTGCCAAATATCTCAACATCAAAAATCTTTTGGATCTAACATGCCAGACTATGGCTGACATGATCAAGGGGAAGAACCCCGAAGAAATACGAAAAAACCTTCAATATAAAGAATGATTTTACTCCTGAAGAGGAGGAGGCGGTCAGGTGTGAAAATCAGTTTGCGTTCGAATGATACTAGGGAAGTGTGGTGAAAAAATAGTATATATATTTTTGTACCATGGTGTTTTGCTTTGTTTTAGTAGCCCAGAATTTGTTTAGAAACTAGTAGTCGCAGACTTTCTTTGTTTGGATTCATTAACTTCTTCTAATACTATGGTCGACTGAATTTGAACATTAAGGCCTATGGTTTGTTGTAGTTGAATCATTTTGTAAAGATCTCGGAACAACTTCTGCAATGGTATTGGGATTTTTGAAGTTCTGATAAATATTGCAACTACTTTGTTGTCAACTCTGATGTGTGTTTATTTTAGTTGTCAGGTGATCATTATCAAGAAGGAGAATATGGTAGGTTTCTCACACTAGAAGATGTTGTTTTGTCCCCCCTACCCTCTCAACGTGCAGAAAATGACTTTGAATTTGTAGAACAAGATTCATTTTCTCATTGGCAACTATTTCTGAACCCTACTTTTCTCATTTACCTTCTCGCACATAGATTGAAAATTGTTTGCATATGGATAAAATGGAGGCTTATGTATGGTGATTGAAACTTGTAACTTCGGTTTTGTATTCTTTAGTAATTTTCCCATTGCCATTTAAAACAAGAATCTTATAGTTTATTTTTGTAGGGATAAATACACTTACGAAACCTCAAAAACAAAAAAATATATATAATAAAAATAAAAATGAAAATAAAATTGCAAATGGATGTTTTCATCATTCCTAAAAACGATAATGTTTTTATGCCTTAAGATTTTACGCTAAATGGTTTCTTAGAGTCACTTTAGCAAGAAATCAACGATGAAACAAGTGCGCACACAACGACCATGACAACAAGTATAAGAACGCAATTTTTTTTCGTTTACTTGATGCATTCGTACTTATTTTTGCATGTTATGTTTTTCTTCAAACATCTCACAAGTTTTCATGCAGGATTTGTACTAAGTTTTTTTTCACATGCATGGTCGATCGCATCTTGTTGATAAAGTGATTTTCTAGAATCACAAAAATTTTAAAAGAAAAACATGTTTTCATGACTACTTGAAGGAGCTGGGTCTTATCACACACATCATTACATCTGTTGTTACACAAAACCTATCCATACAACCATTCCACGTCAAGAATTCTTTCCTCTCATCTCTCCTTCAAAGCGCATTGGTCATCCCTATGATGAGGTATATCTTCCATTTCCTTATCCTTCATGACTTCACACACGCCTATCTTTCTGAGTCCCATACATCTCTTTCCTATTTTTCCATTCATTTTGCCTTGCAAATAAAACCATTCAGTTCCATTTTGACGACTACATTACCCTGCTTTATTTTTAATACACATTGTTGCTACTGAGATCTTTTCATTTATAGTCCTACCAATCTTTTTACAGACTCATGCTGACTGATGTGGGATTCCTTAAGGCCCACCTTTCAACAAGTCTTGCCCCATCGACCTCAACACCTTATATGGGATATAGACTAGAGTCCATTTGAGTACCTAGAGGCTTTTGTTGGTTGTGGAGCCTGATTNTGTATTGTGTGTCTTCTGTGTTTTGTTTCTGCATTTGTTTTATTTTATTGCTCCGCTGTCCTGTTTTTCTAACAGCTTTCATGCCTTAATGGCAAGTTCTCTCGCTGACAATCATTGGAATACATAATGTCTCTTGATCGTCAGATCTTCCAAGTGGCTTGACATCAGCTCATTCATTCGCACTTCACAAGAGGTGCTCAGGTACCTTAGCACTCATTGACATCAATGATGGGTTTCCTCGCATTGGCTAACGACATTCATCAATGGTCGATAATCCAATGACTTCTCTTCATGCTTGACATCGACACATTCATTCGCATGACTAGAATTGTACCATCAGGTTTCGCAGCGGGTGAAGACTATACACTTTTCCATGACTCCTCAGCAGTTACAGCAGCATGACTTTAGCTATATGAGAGTACCATAGTTCCACTTTCATACTTCCTCTTTTACATGATTCATCAGCAGTAGTTCAGATTCCTCCACTTCACATTCTCTGATCCAGCAGTTACAACAATCGCACTTGCAGCAGTAGTGACATATTCCATACTCCAGCAGTCGCATCAGCCATATTCCTATTGCATAGTTCATCAATACTTTTGGGTAAGTGGAGGTATGTTGTTTTCTACTCTTTAATCATGCAATTCCTTACATGCTAGAGTGAATGAATTTGGAAAACTCCCTCACCATGCTCCCTTTCCTTTTCACTTTTATGACTCATGCCATGTTGCATGAGGACATGCAACCAATTCAGTTGGGGGGGGAAACTATATTCGCTATCATAACTCCATTTTTCCACTACCATCATTCCATTTTTTGTCTCATTTACCATTCACCAACATTTTTTTTCTTCCAACGATACTTTGTTGCACTTTGCTTCATAAGTATTGATATACATATTGGCATGATTCACAAATATGAAAAAAGGACTTTCTTATACTCAGTGATGTTTCCTTATGCACATTGATAGCTTATCTATTCCAGCAAGTAAATGGGTAAATTATTATCATAACAGTAAGAGAACAAATAATGAAATGAATGTTGTTTACACAAGAACCAACATTTTATTATCATAACAGCGAGAGAACAAATAACGAAATGAATGTTGTTTACACAAGAACCAACATTCTCTATAGTCATGGTTGTCAAAAAAGAACCAACCATAAGAAAATGTCAGTTGTTACTCACGTAAATCCCATCCTGGAAATATTCATTATCATCACTCAAAGCCAAAATTCAGATGCTAAAATTTCTTGAGAAGATCCATGCACAGTTGCATGAGGACATGCAACAAGTTCAATTGGGGGGTATGTTGGGACTCAGAAATGTTGTATTTCCATCCACCTTTCCCTTCATCATTCTTCACATTTCATCGCCCCATTAACCTTTCATGATACCATTTTCATAATTAAATATGGGTTTAACCTTATTATTTTCCAAATCTTTTATTTTAGTATTAAAATGGAATTTGTGATTAAATATTAGAAAATTGGCATGTTTTCATATATATCTCAAAAATGTGTGATCTTTGTAATGTGTGAAGAATTAATTCAAAAAGACTTCTCGAATACTTCCTCCACCATTTCAATATTTGAGGAGATAATTCAATCCTAATCCAAGGAGAAGATCATGGAGATTTGGTTGTCATATCTTATCCAAGATATATGAGAGATATGTGTGAGGATTTGAAGGGATTATATTTTGTAATAATGGGAAATGTGTTGAGAGAAAAGTGGATCTGTAATTATGAGATGTTTATATGCTTTTCAAAGCTCTCATGTATAAAAGAGAGTGTCTTCTCTTCATGAGAGGGAGAGAGAATTATTATGTAGATTAAAGGGGGAATAATTATTATTATGTAGATTAAGGGGAGAATTATTATGATGTAAGATTGGTTATTAGAAGAGAATTGTTATGATGTAGATTAGATTCATGAAAAGACTCTTTTTGTAAACCTACTTGTTGGAGATTAATGCAAGTTTGAATTCAGTGATTTTGTCTCTCGTAGAAGTTAGAATCTGGTGATCTAAAAGCTTCCATGTTGGTATCAGCAAGGGCCACCGATCTAGCTTGGTAAGCTTATTGTAAATTATTAGTGTAGATTTTCATTTCATGTATTTCTTATTTTGATTTCATGTTATTTTGTTTGATTTCACTATTCGAATTTGTTGCAAAATGTGGTAATGCAGGAATAGTTGGATCTCCATATTTCACCATACATGAGCTTTAATGGAGCATCCCACTTGTTAGTTTAGTTGCTCCAGGAGATAGAATCAAATTTCATCTTTTCTTTTCATGAGCCATCAATGAACATGTCCATCACCTGAGCAAGAGATTTTGCTTGTTTATGAGTTTTTCTTTCCAGCTTCCAAATTGTGTGAAGATTGTTATTTTTAAAAGTGTGTTGGTTTCTAAATGGTTTTCTTATCTAAGCTATACTAAACAGACATAGGAACCTATCTGTTATCGAAACATATAGTGCATCAACTCTATTGATTACGAATCTCGATTGATCATTTATGTTTGGTAATATATTATGCATATAATTGCACCAACAATGCACACGACACAAAGAGCACCACTAGAGGGATCATCAAACGTAGTTGTCGAATCTGATGTGCCCACACACACACATGCAAAGAATATAACACATACCCAACAAGATTATCGATGAGTGTGCGGAAAGTGAAGTTTTTTCTTTCATGGATGGATTTTCAGGGTATAACCAAATTCAGATTAAACCCGAGGATCAACATAAGAAGAAATTTATTTGTCCTTGGGGTACTTTCCCATAACGGAAGATGCTTTTCAGCCTTAAAAACATCAGAGAAACCTTCCAACGTGTTATGACCTTTGCATTTCACGATCTCAAGCATATAGTCGAAGCCTATCTTGATGATCTTGTTGCTCACTCCCATAAGAGAGTGGATAACCCTAAGAAACTTCAGCTAGTTTTTGAAAGATGTCGGCATTATCACATCCTATTGAACCCTCATAAATTCATCTTTTGCGTTAGGTCAGGACATCTTCTAGAATTTTTATTCTCTGAGACTGGGATCATGGTAGATTCGTTATAGGTTGAGGAAATACTTCAATTTCCCCCCCGTGCAGTATTCGACAACTTCAAGGTTTAAAGGGTAAAGATAAATTTTTACATTGGTTTATAGTGAAATTTTCCAATATTACTAAGGGTTTCATGCATCTCTTGAAGAAGCACACCCCATTTATCCGGGATGAGCAAGCCCAGGAATCCTTTGATGCTTTGAAGAAAGCCTTAATATCGATGCCTCTGTTGAAGTCTCGTGAATACAGTAGAGATTACTTGTTTTATGTCACTGCATCCAAAGAGACGATTGGCATGGTACTGGTTCAGGAGGATGATGAGCTCTGTGAGCATGTCATTTACTATCTTAATCAAAACTCAGTCGGTCCTGAACTCAAATATTCTCACGTTGAAAAGATAGCTTTGGTTGTCGTTCACACAGTCCAACAGTTACGTCATTATATATTACTTTGCAAAACTATTGTGGTTGTCGATGTCAATCCATTTCAATACGTCCTTACCAGGTGTATCATATGGGGAAAGTACAATAAATGGATTGTCATTTTACAAGAATCCGATCTCGATTTTGCTTCTGTGAAATCCAAGAAATCACTAGTCTTTGTAGAGTTAATATCTGACTTCCCTCGATTAGAGGAGGATGTTATTCATGTTGATTCATTTGCGGATGAAAAAATTTTCCTTGTCTCGTCATATGACCCCTAGTATTGATATATTTTTCTCTATCTTCAAACCAAAAGAGTTCCCTCTGCATCTCTCGCCTGATGATCGACGGCGTATACGATACCAAGCTAAGAACTACCTTATCGTCGGTGACACTTTATATCATCGAGGAGTAGACAATATCTTTCTTCATTTCTTAAATCACGAAGAAGTTGAGTCTATTCTAAACGATTGCCACAGTGGGGCTTGTGGTGGTCATCTATCTAGGATTGCAACAGCCCAGAAAGTTTTGTGAGTCAGTTATTTTTGGACGTCTATCTTTAAATATTTCGTTGAAGCGGTTAAGAAGTGTCACCCCTGCCAGGTGTTCACTTGAAAAATGCACTCGCATTTAGCTCCTATCCATCCATTCATTACTATCGGTCCCTTCACCAAGTGGGGGGTGGACTTTGTGGTTTGAAACCCAACTTTGGTTGGGGGGCATCAGCACATTATCGTGGTCGTATACTAATTTAATAAGTGGGTTGAAGCCATGCCTATAGTTAAATTCGATGGGAAGGTTTTCGACTTCTTCGTATTCAATCAAATTCTAGCCAGGTTCGGAATCCCAAGTGAGATTGTCACTGATCATGGAAGTCACTTTCAAAATGAAATGATGGAAGAACTAGCATATAAACTAGGGTTTAAGAATGGCCATTATTCCCCCTACTACCCATAAGAAAATGGCCAGGTAGAGGCCGTGAATGAGTCTCTCAAGACCGTTTTGCGGAAATCAGTCATCCAGAGAAAATCCGACTGGCATATCATGATATATCTYGCACTTTGGGCATACCGAAACTTGGTCAAGACTGCCACCGGTTTTTCTCCTTTCCAGTTAGTACATAGTTTGGATTCGATATTACCTATTGAATGTGAAATCCCTTCTCTTAGATTAGCAGTTKCACTCCTACCTAACAATTTCAATCTCGAACAATGCCTCRTGCACCTAGAGAGTCTTGACTATCAATGTCGAGATGCCTCTGCAACTATCAAAGCAAATAAAATATGCGTCAAGGTCCAATATGATAAGTTTGTTTGTCCTCGGTTGTACGCTGAGGGTGACTTGGTCCTTCTATATGATCAATCCAAAGAACCACTGGGGGTAGGCAAGTTCAAACCCATGTGGCACGGTCCCCATATTGTGCGAAGTGTCTTAGAAAAATGATCCTATGAATTAGCATATTATGAAGGGAACATGTTGGGTGAGCCCATGAATGGGCTCTACTTGAAAAGATATTACACTTGAGCCCCAAGCTTGGGATTAACTCTTTGTATACTAATGTAATTTAGTGTATATATATTTTCCCTTTATTTTTTGTCTTCAGCTTGCTTATCGAGTTTTTCCTTGGTTAGCAGATGTCAACGAAGTTTTCGGTCTACTTAGGATTCACACACAAGGCCAAACGTTATACATAGACTTGGATTCCACTGCTTGGGTTGTTTACTCACCCGAGGGTCTACTGGTATCTTCAGGTGGCCTATTCCTAGGGCCATCCATGAATAATGTGGCAGAATATAGTGTCATTACAGAACTTTTGCGCTATTTCATTTAACATGGTATTCACTCTCTATAGGTTCACCTAGGTTCCCAGTTAGTAGTATGTCATTTAAACGGTAGTTACCATGTGCGTGACCCTACGTTACTCCAACCATTTCTATGGGTACGACTTTTAGAATGACATTTTGATTTTATTTCTTATCATCACATACCTAAGATTTCTAATTATGTATCTGATGCATATCCTAAATTTGTTTTAGATTGGCATTTGTCACATAACTAAAGAAAAGAAATCATTCTCATCAATGTACACATCGTAACATAAGTAGAGTCGAAGAACCATGTTTTTATATATATTTCAAAAAAATATGATGTTTATAGTACAAAAATGGGGCTAACACCCTCAATACACATATACAGTTGATCATACAAAAGTCGTGACATCTATGCCTATGGCACCGAATGAGTGTCATGATAGAAAACTCTTTCGTTTGTGAGACGTCGAAAGAGTCGCACCCAAGCTTAGGGCATGCCTACCACCTGTCGTTTATGTTGATTAAGGTTGGTTGTCATTGATGTCAACCCTTGAAGAAAGACCCATAGCACAAAGGTTTGGGTAATGGACACAATAGTGTTTGATGTAAATATGACTCATTATTTTTTTGTCATGGTTGACAAGAAGTAAATATGGATGAACTCCAAAGTGGTCCCCTTATGGTGAAATCCCTCATGGGAAGACGCTTTGTGGAGTAAGATAACCCATGCTTATTTGTGGAATAATGAGATGAAGGAAAGTGAATTTGTCAGGGAAAATATCCTAGATGGATAGTTATTGTCATGTCATTTCCGGTGGTGTGTGGAACGTCACATAAATCGTCACAGTTAGAGAGTTATGGCCATGAGAAGTTGGAGACCCCAGGTTTGGGTAATGGACCCAAGTTTGTTTGATGGGTAATGGTATGAGTTATGATATATTTTCAGATAATACTATTCT
>JASDQU010371766.1:147736-163552 GCA_032191745.1 Picea mariana | reverse complement strand
TTATATTGTTTATCACTCGGATGGGGAATCAACTCCCGACCTTCTCGGTCCCTGCAATACAATGAGAGTCTATGTATTCCCCTATTTTCATACCACTCCCAGCTCCGTGGGCTTTGAGGTTGACCATCTCACCCCGATGCGACAACCCCATCAAGAAATAAATTTCCTCGACTTCAATCCTTAATGGTTGCCCATCAAGGTTGAATCTCTCACTATCTGGATCCCAGTAATACATGAGAAACTGTAGGAATATAACTTGGGCCCTCATCCCTTTGAGATCCCAAAACTTATACAACCACATCTTTTCAAATCCATTTGGGCCCCTGGATCTCTTTCCACAACAACATCTACCTCCTCATGTTCCCTTTCCCTCCACTCTAGCACTATCTTGCAAGAGAAAAATCATTTTTTGAGTTAGCACTCACTAAAAAACAAGGTTTACGAACATATACACGGGTTGCATCTTTTACAATCATGTATATGGATGAGTATACATTGGATGTCTTTTGGACAGATGTGTATAATAATGCATATACGCGACCCGATGAACGGTAGCCCGCGTACACCTAAACTTCTAATTTGCACCCTAAATAACTTACAAATTGGAACCTAAATAAAAAATCTAATCCACTAAAAAGAAATATGAAAGGAAGAGGAATTACTTGGTCTAGATGTTCGTCGATTCCGTCACTTGTAGCTCCCGCAGTCACCAGTTGAAGTTCGGAGGTAATTTGGTCCAAATTCCACTATTAGGGTAAAAAATACAAATGGTATAGTAAATATGGTTTTTTTTTACTATTTATAGCAAATTTTTGCCCACTTTACATAGTTTCAGATAATATTTTTGCCTAATGGACTAATACGACAGTGGATTGAGTTGGTTTTTGTAGTTTTATCCAGGGATTCTTGCGGTTTTCAKCATTATGTTGCTCGTTCGTAACTTTGGACAGGTATTTTCGCTACCCAACATATAAGATAGGTATCCATTCCATCATGTACACTTGCATCGTCCTATGACTGTCACTCATATGCCATAGGTACAAACCCATTTTATAGCGACACATAACTTTATGTGTGCTCCTAGAAGTGTCRTTATTGAATGGTAGAGACTTACCAAACATGGGTACCCTAGTTAGATCCTCGGCTTTATTTGGTGCCCATGCAGAGATTTTCTACGTAGGACCAGAAGTCCCTTATATCTAATACATGACTTTATGTTGAACCTTATTTATCACTCATAAACATGCTGACCTATACCTAGAGGACTCCCAAATGAGTTTGATTTAAGCTCTTTTCCGACTCGTTTTCAAAAATTGAAAAGATTGTTGAGTGAACTTGTCTCTTTCACACTCGTAAATTGGATTTGAAAGGACATCTATTTGGTGCAAGGTTACCCCTTTTTCAAACCAAGTAGACTAATATTACGAAAAAGGACTTTTTTGGCATTAAGTTGTGATTGTATCTGATGCCCTTTCTTGCAGTATTGAGCCTATTGACAGTTCTCTCTTTGCGTTATAAACCATTTACCTCAACAGTTTTGCATCCTCAACCAAGCAGAGCCTTTTTCATATCCTTTGCAGCTTGACACCCTATACACAAGAGGAAATATTCCCCCGAGTGTCCATCTCCCGCATGCACATCCTTGCATTGATCATAGGTATGTTCCACTATTGGAACTAGTTTTTCTTACTTGCGACACTTGTTTCCTCCTCTGTATCATAACATTCATTTGACTATGCTAAAACAAAAAAAMAATGGGTGGGAAGGGAGTATTATCTTATATTGGAAGTAGTTGTGTCGCCTTTGAAAAGAGCACAAAATGTTTTGAGTCCACTTGTCATMATAATTTTGGGCTTAGCATGACCTTAGGAAGTTGAGCTCGTTACATAGAGTTTACTCCTCCGACTGGTTACTCTTCCAGTCCCTATGGAGAGTTTGATTGATGCCTCCTACATCTCAAAGTTTTATCGTTGATTCTATGCATCCAAAGTCTTCTATATGTCTCWTGCTCTTGTTCAAAGGATGTCTATCAACATGTGTTGGCCATTCCTCAGAACTCTTGACTTTGCATTTTGGCTATACCCTTAGTTTTTCTCAKAATCACATGAATTTGTAGTCCTATTGCGCACCCTGGTCCTACTTTCCTCATTGGTAGGTAACCTTGAACCCAACAGTCGACATTTCATCATTGGTCATTGACTGGATGGTTTCCCTTGTATTCGATGACAAGACATCTATTCACACATTAGGATTCGTGCAGTGTCTTGGATTCCATTAGCCTTATTGGTGGTTTCCTCATCTTTGTCAACAATTTTCCTTATTCGTTGTTATTTAGAGGGTCCTTTTCATGTACTTTTTACACCTAGATCACGTGAAAGACGCACAGGGTCCTTGGTTCGTGAACATGTTCTTCGTCTAATTTTCTCCAAATCATCAAGCTCCTCCTTTGTACCCCGTGTTGAATGATGAGAGATGCCTTAATTCTCTCCTTTCATCGAGTCTCCTTCCATTGACTTGAGCTCATATATTCTGTAGATGATACCTAGATTCCTATGAGTACCTAGAGGCTTGCAGTCATTAGTGGCAGGTTCTCTCGCCATCGATAGTTGGGAATACATAAATGTCTCTTGATCGATGGATTCTTCAAGTGCTTGACCCCAACTCTTTTATTCACACTTGTAAGAATGTACTCGATGCCTTGATACCTACTTTCATCATTGGTAGGTCATCTCACGTTTGTTAATGGTATACCTCAATGACCAGTAATCAAACGACGTCTCCTTTTGTTCGACCTCAACTCCTTTATTCACATGATGTAGACTTTCACCTTTGGCAGATTGTGTAGAAGACTTGAAGACATCAGTTTATAGTCGCAGCTTTCCTAAGTTGTTGCTACCTTTCATTGGACCAGTACCTATGTGACTTCAGTGACCATGGGAGATCATATTGTACACCATTGTATATAGATATCTTCAAATTGATTTTGAGACTGGTTTTACTGGGCCTTATTCATGACTATTACAACCTTTGGCATGTAGCCACCTTTGCATTACCTATTCATGGCCATGGAAATTAGTTCGGTATATTTTCAAGTGGATCTGCAGTGTAATTCAAATTGGCAGCCATGTTTGCAAAGTCAGTACAGATTGTAATGAGCAACTAGTTCTTCCAGTTGGGTCCCCATTACTCCACTTCTGGGTTTTATAATGTATTTCAGCCATCGCAGATACTCCTCTAACCTCACACATTAGGGGGGAATCTATTATATCAAGATTTGACTCACCCTATGAAAACTTGTACAGAGGGCCTTTTTCCATTTCCCTATATTACAACATGCGTATACACAGGTTTCACCACTACAGCCTGCGTACAATGGGATTTGTGCCAAAATTAAAAAATGGTGTCGGGTTTCCATGTCATGTCACAAGATCTATGATCCTTGGCCTTCCATATACTGGAAATGTTTTGACTCGGCCCTTCAATTCCACTTGAAGGCTATAAATGGGCCGAATCCGAGCTATGGAAAAGAGGATAAGAATTCAACTTTGAGAGCAAAGTTACTCTGGAGAAATTATTCACTTCACATTGAGTTTGCATCCCTTTTTCCTTTAAGTATGAGCACATTGTTCAGCCCCGAAGCTCTTCCCTTATTGATTGAGAACCTCATTTTGTCTTTTATATGAGCTTGCCTTTGGTGGAGGCCCAGCTAGAAGGAACTTAGTTTCTTGGTTCCAAACCGTGCTAACACGGAAGTTTGTAACTCATTCAATTTTGTTGACTACACCTTAATAGAAATACTCTTTTCTCATCCAATTAATATCTTATAAATATTTGAATTGTTATTCCATGGGTTTTTTTGTTATGAATATTGATGGATTATGATATCGAATGTGCTAACATTATCTATTATCACCATATTCTTGTGTTTCTTGGTTGTTGAGGACCAGTTGTATATTTCTTTGGGTCAAGTGCTCAATGGTGGACTTCATCAAATGTCTGGACAAGGTAGGCCTTTTATCTTATCTTTCTATCATATTTGTTTATATAGCATACTTGATATTAGAGTTGATTTCTGCAGTCATTTCCATCTATTATGGTTTTCCCCAAGTCATAGAGAGATTTTCCTCGTAACAGTGAAGCTATGAAATTTACTTCTACTTTGTAGAGGCCGACCACCTTGAAACAATGCAAAGTGGAAGTGGATACCGCAAGGTTGTCTTCTAGGTGATTTTTGCTTCTAGGGATAACTTTAATTGAAAATTCATCAAACTTTTCATGGCATCCCAAACATCGTCTCTATATTGTTTTAACCTTGGGTTTTTGGCCATAAAAGTCATGTTAACCTGTGAGACAATCAAATCTGAATCCCCTCTTATGTGAAAATATTTGATGTTCATATCAATGGAAAATTTAAAACCCAAAATTAGGGATTCATACTCATCTATGTTGTTAGTACATTCGAACTCAAGTCTGTATGAGAATAGGGTAGTTTATTTGTCTAGTGAGATCAATACCACTCTATCACTTGATCCTGAGCTCAAGTGTGCACCATCAAAAACCAATCCCTAACATCCATCCCTCTCTTTTTCATACTGAAAGATAAAGTTTTCAAAAATGAAAGTGTTGTTGATTCCTTTGTTGATAACTTGATGACAAAATTCAGTACAATTGACGGGTTTCACAACAACTTCTTCCTTACTCTCATTTTTTGTGATGGGCTCTTCATTTTCACTTCCCATGATATGAGGTTCCTATGTTTCATTGGGTGGGAATATAATGTTTTTAATATGTTGCATCAAATTCTTCTATGCTTTGTCTATTGCCATGGCCTCCTCAATTCTCAACCTTTCTTCCACTGAAGGAGCCCTTTTTCAAGACTCTCGTGTTTTCCCCTTCCCTATGGTACTCATTATTTGAGCAGTAGATCTCCTAGAATCTTCCCTTCTCTCCTTATCCAAACAATCCTTGGTGACAAGGGGGTGGTTAGGAGGCGGAGCAGTGAAATTGGTGAACAAGTTAACTTGTATGATGTATTTGGGATAGCCCTCAACTCAATGGAAGGAGGAATCCAAATTCTCCTCAATTTCACATGTCCTTTCTTGGGCTTCAATCAAGGTATAAGCGTGAGTTATCCCTATTATGAAACCACAAGGGTTCTTTATGGTTGATATGTATGTCTTGAGGACACTATTTTGAGTAGCCTCGAAATCTCAAGAAAAAATCTTTACAAGGATCTTGAATCGATTGTTAAAATCATGTATGTGTTCCCCTAGATTCTTCTTACAATGATAGAATTCATCATAAAGGAATATTTAATCTTTCCTTTTCGTAAACCTCCTAATGAAAATATCTCGAAAGGTATCCCATTTTTTGATTGTCCTTGTTGAGATATTCTCATACCAATCTTGGGCCTTCCCAACAAGAGTGCAAAAGAAAAGCCTCATTTGAACGTCCTCATATTGGTCATAAGGTTCAAGGGACCTGAGAAATTTATTTAGGTGATCCTCTACTAGAGTTGAGTCTTTGCGTGAAAAGGTTGGAAGCCACTCTTTGAAACCCTTTGGGATCTGGTGAGGTGATCCAAGGATATTATGCATATCCAAGGGTTCATAAGTTCCTTTGACCCACTGATTTTGGGGAGTGTTTKATGGACAAGGTATGGATGGAGTTGAAGGTCCTAGGGAGGTAGGAGACGACAAAGGATTAGTAGTTTTGGACCCATATTTAGGATGTTTACGTACAGGAGTAGGGATACGGTAATCCCTCCCTCAGTTTTGTCTCATGGTGGAGTCRTCAAATGAGTTTTATGAATATCTTATCAAGAAAGGAAAAGGAAAGGAACTTCCCTCAAGTGGATTYGCCAGAAAAGCTAGGGGTAAAGGATTTGGGAACAAATCTTGTCAAGACGTCTTTAGGGCATGAAATAGGATTAGAAATCATCCCCAGCAATAGTGAGAATTATGAGAATACCTACCCATTGTCACCTTAGATAGGGACTCCCCTCGATTTAGAGATGATGAAATAAACTCAAGGGGGGGATATTGGGTGACCCTAGCCAGAAATGAGATGGAAAGTGGATTAATGGAAATTGATTCCCATATAGGTCAAGCTATGAAGTGGAATATGGCTTGGAAATGAGTCTTGGTGATGGTAAATGGTTTCTAGAGCCTTGAGTACCTGCAAGAGAGAATTGTACCTACCCGAGACAAGAGAAAAGACAAGTATACAAGCCCAATATTAAAATGAACAAGCAAGTGAAGCTTGTTGTCCTATATATCAATAGTAAAAAATGATATAAATAAAAAATTAAATTATAATAAAATATGCTAGATATCTCATTGAAAGTCAAGTAAAGATGCAAAAGATTAAACCAACAAAGACTAGTATAACTCAAGTAAGATAAAGAAAGACTTCAGTGATAAAGTAAGGCTGATAAGTAATGTTATTGAAGAGATATTATGAAAACCTTATGGTTGTAGCCAAATATTGTTGCAACAAAAAAATCTACCCCAAGAAATCAGTTAACAACTTTCCCAACAACTAGCCAATATCAAGTAGATTATCAAAACAACTTGCAAGCAAATTCCAACAGTAGATTAGTAAGTGAAGAAAGATTTTAAGAGTGTTTTGTTGTAGCCATAATGGATGTAGCACAAATTTATTACAACAACAAGAAATAATTGGCCAAAGATGATTCCCTAGAGGCTCAAGGAGGCTAATAGCATATAGAATTGACTGCACTTTAGACATTTGGCATATCTCAATCAAACATGTTTTTCAATGCAACTATTTTATTTGTCCAACGAATTTTTTCATATTAGTGACTTTAGTCTATGGGTAAATGGAGTATTTGTTATAAGGTTTGGTTCCACGATATCTCTAGGGATGCAGGCACTTCTACTCCCTAGAGCTTGCAAAACCAACAAAGGTAAGGCTAGGAGGGTGTAAGCCCTTTTACTCCTCCTAGCAACCTTGTAAAAATAACTTATAAACTAGAAACCTTGTAAAAATAACTTATAAACTAGAAAATAATATGAAACTTGGTGGAGGTTGTACGCTCTTATACTCCTCCAAGGTTTTAAGACAAGAATATAAATTAAACTAGAAGAAAACACCAACAAAATACGGAAATTTACTTACCAATTCCATAAAATAGCAAGATCAAACCCTAGTTTACCAAGAAATATCCATCCATAAGCAAGAGAACAAACCTCCAAGAGGTGTGTAACACCTTATCTCCACAATATACCATAACAAAGCATCCAAAGAATGATGCACAAAAGAGAGATAGTCCAAAATGCCCAAGTAGGGCGCAAATTTCAGCCAAGTAGCCTTCTCTACATGAGAGAGCCATGATCAAATGAAATGAATTTGATTCGTATTTATAAAAAAACTTCTAAGAAGTGTTTGTCCGCATAGATTAGGGTAAACCACAAAATAAGAAATCCATTCCCCCTTTTATTTCCCCTTTACAAAGTAATTTGAATTCAACTTTAAAAATGCACATAAGAAACACTAGAAACATGACATCACACCCTAAAGGGTGACGTTTGGCACTTTAGTGAAGTTGTTGGGGTTGTAGGAGAAAGTGATAGGCCTAAAAAGGTCATGTGTCCTCAAGCCAAGTTTCTCCTCCATAATGCAAGGGTACTCCCATCCAAAATTTCCAAGTGTCCATCAACCACCACATGCTCTAGCCCCAAAACAAGACGTCAAGCCTAGAAAAGTAGTGTAAGAGCTCCCAATCAAGTCATTGGGTTGGAAGAGGGCTAGGTGTCATTGTATAAGTTGTCCTCTCTTTCCTCCAAAGGAAACATCCATCATCTAGTTGGTCCCGAGGTGTGGTTGATGGCATCCAACCTATGGGATTCCTGCCCCAATAAAGGCCCAAGCTAGGCTTGTTCCTCCAAAATGTCCATCAACAAGATCCTACAAAGACAGACAAGTGCAACCTCCAAGGATATCAAGTCAAAGCATCATGGCAGGTAAAATCACATTTAATAAAATATCCACCTAAGCATGTACATCAAAAACTACCTCATCAAATTAAACAAGTTCTCAAAGACCTTATGCAATTTGCAAAGTTTAGGTATGGGAGGGTTGACAATGTGACCTATTGGGTGAATCATTCCTCAAGTCAAGGAGTGCTTCCTAGGTGGAATCCTCTCTAAGTCATGTGGAGAAGATGAAGTGGATGGGGGGAATACTTTTGGGCATGGGGTTCATGACATACAAGGTTTCTTAGTGTCTCATTTAAGGGTGCCTTTGTAGAGGCTATGTCGCACCTTCATTTTCAATGCATCCTTTTTCCAAGCCCATTTAGTTGCCATTAATTAATTCATGTATAGAACGACTGGTTACTCCCTATGGGTAAAATAAATATTGGGTTGAAGTACCACAATTTCACTTGAAGGGAGAGGTACACAAAGTGCCATAGAGGTAAAGTCAAGCTTGTAACGCACTTGTGTAGATCCCTCAACAAGTGGGACATTTTTATGTATGTATATCTGCTTTTGTAGGTATTTCATTTTTTAGGAGAAACGTTTCATTGTTCTCAAAACCTCTTTGGGTGAGAATATGGAAGGTTATAGTTTTGGATTTTATCTCTTTTGAACTACATTCCCTCTAGGCCTTCAGCCCCTTCTTCCCATGAAATGAGGTACAATCCCTTATTGGTTCAGTACACCTGGAAATCCCAAAATATAAGACGATGAGACGATGAAGTGTGAAAAAATATAAGTATGATCGGGAATGGCACGATGACTTGTCAAGGGGACCTCCTAGTAGTAAACCCATTCCTAAGGGTGACCACTTACTAAGGTGCAATGTCAACCACCGAGGTGAAACAGGTAAAAGAACATAATTTCTATAATCAAAAGTGGATTTAAATGCAACACACTCAAATGCCTCAAGTAATAAAGTGACACTTACCACAATACCTTACTTGTACCTCATGGCGCAAGACCCATTGTCTTCCAAAAGTAAGTTGATGTGGTGAA
Organism: Picea mariana; assembly: GCA_032191745.1. NCBI lineage: Eukaryota > Viridiplantae > Streptophyta > Pinopsida > Pinales > Pinaceae > Picea > Picea mariana. The sequence goes on along the minus strand of JASDQU010371766.1, from coordinate 154,553 downwards.
TGCCATCATGACTAACTAAGGATGTTTGGTGGTGAAGTGGGTCTTTGTTTGTGCCTATGGATGTTGTACATCATATGTCTTGGTACTCCATGGCTACAACTTGAGGGCCTTCAAACATCATCTCCTTAGTTATCCCTAGAAATTAGGGATAACAAGAGACATGTAACCAGTCATTGTGGTTCATGTTGGGGGCAACCCACCAGCCTCTTCTAGTCATGTTGGGGGCATGAGTCTAGTCACTACAAGTCATACTAGAGATAGTCAACTAACCTCTACTATTCATGTTGGATGTATGCAACCAACCACTACAAGTCATACTGGGGGAAAGAAACCAGCCACTACAATTCATGTTGGGAGTGAGAAGTTAGTCACTGCAATTCATAATGATGATAAGTGTCTAGTCATTGAAAGGCATAATAGAGATAGGTCACCAACAACTACAATTCATGTTGGGTGTAAGTAACCAACCTCTAGGATTCAACCTAGGGTCAAACTACCAACCAATGTAAGTAATGTTGGTGGAATTGATTCTACTAAGAGACCTAGATGAATAAGACATAAGCCTAAGTTCCCTTGTAATATTTGCAAGGGATATCACCTTACTCATATGTGCCTTATTATTCTAGAGGTTCTAAGAGTGTATTCCTTGTTTGAAGGCCCTTCTAATCCCGAGTCACCTTAGGTTTCCCAACAACCTATTCAGTTATTGGTTGATGAAGTGGTTGGGCCGATGCAATCTTTGGCCAATCCCTCTTTTATTTCATAGGGTGATGCGTCTCTTGATGGTTCATAAAGAGATCATGTCGGGGAATGTTTCATTCGATCCCAGTCTTCTCTTGGAGAATGATTTTTCTACCCAACTGGTCACACTAATTCAATATTTGGTCGATCCCACTCTTTTCTTGAAGAATGTTGAGCCTACCAAAGTGATTGAGTTGATGCAATATTCGATTGATCCCTCTTCTTTTGGGGAGTGATGTGTCTATCGACCATTTCTTTATAATTTCTAGTTCAATACCTTCTGAAGAAGGGGTCTTTCCACTTATTTTGAGCATGCCCCTACAAATTTGAGGATGGCTTCCTTCAATTGGAGTAATCTTGTTGAGTGTCACCTTCCTTCTTCTACACCCTTTCAAATAAGGGTTGAAGCTAATTCAAAAAACATTTATCGATGTATTGTATATGAAGGAGCCTCCACAAGCATTTTATCCTCCTTGACTTGGCAAGCATTGGGTTCTCCCAAGCTTGCATCAACTACCAATGAGTTGTTATCTTTAAAAAAAACCTAGTGAATATTTGGGGATTCTTCCTCAGTTTGCTATCTTTTTAGGTGGGAAGATTGTCCTTGTCGTTATGATAGTAGTGTCAGGCCCTTTAGACTTCAATATGCTTCTTGGGTGTGATTATGTGTATGCTATGAATGTTGTTGTGTTTACGCTCTTTCGAGTGATGCATGTTCCTCACAATAGAAGCATTGTGACTATCAATCATCTTGCATCTAATAATCACCATCCTAATTCGAGTTTATCTCAAGTTACCCCTTTGTATATTCCTAGTTTTCAAGTAGACTCTTCCCCGCCATAGGTAAATTATGTGGTGTCACATCCTCATTGTTTACTTCTAGAAATGAGTCTTTACAACAATTTTTTCCTTCTCGAGACAAGGTCTCAGAAATTGATCATGTGATTTATCTAATCAGGGAACAAGAACCCTTTCTTTCTCCTATTAGCCTAAGTGATCTTGAGTTTCCTATTGAGTCTATTCTTATTGTTTGTTAGGCCTTGAGCCCTGATATTTGTGAGTCCTTGAGTCCCAGTTTACATGATTTATTGAATGTTGAATTGCCTTTTGATGAAGCTATCCTTGAATCCATGACTACAAATGGTCAATCATGGGAAGACATCCATCATAGATTGTTGTTTCTTCTCGAACTATAAACTTTATAGGTTGACTACTAAATAAAAACTTAGCTTGAGCCTAGCGATCGACTCTACCTAAAAAAGTACTATGCATAAGCTATAAGGTTGTGGGGTGATTTGTACCATATTGTACTTTTAAGATTTATTGTTTTCAAATTCTGTATTCCATAGCACAAGTTGTTATCAGAGGTTTATATATTGGATTTATTAACTTCTTGGTGAGTTTTGTTGGTCATATATATAGGAMTTTGGAGACATTTTTCTTTGGTACCTTTTTATCATGTCAACTCGTTCTAATAGGTAATGATCTTGAAACTGGAATATAGGTTAGATTTTCCCCTCCATGAATTTCTACATTATCCATTTCCTGGTTCATTTTTTCTTAGGGTTGAAACCATTGAGTTATGACACAAAGCCTTMTTTTCTTTTTAGAATTGTTGTAATTCACGTGCTAGAGCCTACCATTCATGGGTTCCCCGGTTAAAACCATTTTCATAKTTTGGTGCCCATGTTGAAGTACTTTCATAGTCTTGGGAGCCCTATTTAGTTCCACTGTGACTTTGCATCAAAGACACGTGACTTCTTCTTAATATTTTTCTGTCCAATACCCATGGGCCTCCCACATTTATGTGTTTAGTTGTTATACTATATTGCATTCTATCACTTGCACTTTTGAGCCTAATTCCCACTTCAACTTGTTGTCCTATAGCATGTTGCTTATGCATTCTCTTCAGTTTCCATCCTTTTCATTTATTGCCTTTTTGAATTGACACATGTATCCCTGGAGGAAACATTCCCCTGAGTGTCCATATCCTACACATGTTCCTTGCATTGATCATATGTATGTTCATGTGCTTGGAAATAGTTTTCTCATCCACGACACTCGGTTTCTCCATTGTATCATAGAAATCTTTTATTCTTTTTCAGGATTTTTAATATGAAAAAGACAAAAAAATCAAATATAAAAAAGAGGATGGGAAAGAGTTTAGTTCTTCGTATGTTTGGTCGTAGCCATGTCGTCCTTGAACAAAGCAATAAGTTTTGAGTTTGTCTCTCAATAGTTTTAGTTTTAGTATGGCTTTAGGAAATTGAACCATGATTTGTAAGTCTTTACTCCTCCAACTAGTTATGCTTTTAGTCACTATGGAGAGTTTGTCAATGCCTCCTTTGTCACGGACTAATATCATTGCTCATTATTGAGTCTATGATCCCCAAGTCACTTTTTGGTTGTGATTTTGTTCAAGGGAAGTCTTAGCATGCATCGGCCATTCCTCAAAACTCTTGACTTTTCATGTTGGCCTTACCATTTTGAAGTACTTCTTAGAATCAACATGAATATTTATCTTATACGTGTTCCAATATGGAAGGTCCCCATTGACTTCTTTCTAATGGGTCAACTTTTATCAACTATGACACATTGCTCTTAGAGTTTGACCTAGAGTAACACCCTAACACTATTTACATCATTGATAGGTGACCTTATGATCAACAAATGTCATTCCATCATTGTTCATTGACTGAGAGGTTTCCCTTATGTTAGACATAAAGACCCTTAATCACACATTGGGATTCATGCAGTACCTTGGGTTCCATTTCATCATTGGTGGAATTCCTCACCTCTGTCAGTAGTTTTCATTTTTTTCTATTTACTTAGAGGATCTCTTTTGTGTGCTATTCCATCTAGTGCATGCAATAGACGTACCCAGTTGTGTGTCTATTTAATTTTTCGTCGAAGTCCTTCAAAATATTTGGAATTTTGTTGTTCCTCGTGGTAGCTGATGGGGGATGCCTTAATTCCCTCCTTCCAGATATATTCTCATTGACTTTAGCTCATTTTATATGGGATCATGATCTAGAGTCTTTATTAGTACCTTGGGGCTTACTTCCATTAGTGGAAGCTTCCATCGCTATTGATAGTGGGAAAACATCAATATCCAATATCCTCTGATCGATAGATTCTACAAGTGTTTGATGTCAGCTCATTTATTCGTAGTTGCTAGAATGTACTAGGTACCTTAACACCCATCATCATTATTGGTGGGTTGTCTCATGTTTGTTAATGATAAACATCAATGACTGGTAATCAAGTAGTGTCTCACTGTGTTCAACTCCAACACATCTATTCACATAGTGTAGACTTGTACCATCGGTGAACTATTTTCAAGACCTTGAGTCTGTAGTAGCATCAAATCTTCCATGTTGTTGCCCAAGTTGTATTGGGAAGTACCACTCTATTCATGACATTGGTACTTGTGGAGGATTAGTTTTTCCATATTTTGTATTACATATATCCTCCTCTAATTCTGAGACATAGATCCATTGTGTATTTCTTTGTGGCTATGTTATTTTTTGACATGGATCCACCAAGTACTCATTTTTCATTGGATCCACTATGTACTCATTTTTCATGGACAATATCATTGCTTATATACATATCTCCTGGATCCATGGTGTACTTGATTTGGCAACCATGCTTTTCTCACTTCTGAGCATGGGTATGCCCGGCTCAGTAAGAGAGTAGTCTGTTAATTTTTTTTTTGTAGGTTTTGTTCTAGTTCAGTGTTCAATGAACTTTGTCTAGGGCTACTGCACACTTCCCTCTTATATTATACAATATATTTCAGCCATCAGTTTCCCTTCTCACCTCACACATTAGGAGGCATATGTTATAGCATCTTTTTTCACCTCATAACATAGATGCACGTATTGTCCTAATTGATTATCCCTCTCTCTACTTGAAGTCAAAAATTCCCATCTATTCCTCCTCAAATTTCTTTAAAAACCTCACTTTTCAAGCCATACTCACCCTAATAGATATGCAACACACGTATGCAACTTTGTATACACATGTTTCTCTTAAGCAAAGTGCATATGCATTTATTTGTCTCAAAAAACATATAAAATTTGTGAACTTTTTGGTGAGGCTTATGTGTTCCTCTGGCTCTTGACCCCCTATTTTCTATGGATAACTACTCCAACCAGTTGTGTGGAGTATAAAATTAAGCCAAGGGGTATAGGAGATTCATCCCATATATCATCATTGTATTAGAAAATTTCCAAGTCTGCAAGCCCTTATTCTCAAGTCCTTCAGATTCCCTCTTTAGATATGGAAACCCCTATTTCCAGTCATCCTTGTTATTCTATCTTTTCAGTGAGAGGATCCTTCTCTCTCTTGGAAATTGTTTTAGCAAGGAAAGTTAGAGGGATTGAATTACTCTTCTAAATGCCCGAGCAGAGGAATCCAGAAGTCGGTTCTGGAGCAGTGTCGATAGCAACTTCGGGTGAATTCTATACATGCAACTTGTTGTTTATATCTATAGTAGACCTCTCTTTCTTGTCCCTCTCATTTTTTAATGGTTCATTTCTGAAATATTTATATGCATTCGATAAGATGCAAACTAACATATTGATCATACTTTATGTTTGAAGTTATTAGTTAGTTATGACATCTACCTCTCTTGCCACCTAGTTCTTTTGTGAGTGCGGGTTGATATAGGAAGTGTTTTAGCAAGAGATTTAGAGTATGGACTTGTGAAATGGATCTATGTTGGCACAGGGGAAGAACTAGGTTTCAACGCTTCAACAATGCACCAACAAAACCCTAACTATCGACCCTTTCGACAACACTTGTGAAACAAATGAAGTCTCACCCGAGGTAGAGGCAGGGGTGGTTGCAAGATTCAAGTTTCTGCAACCTAGCTGGGACACAGATCTGTGATTACAACAATCTAAAAAAGCACTTAGCACTTATCATTCATCATTATTTAACCCTTATTCACATCGCAGATAAAACCCTAATTACAGAGCAATGCAGTATTCAATCAGATCTAACACATCTAAGAACTTAGCATATGGAAACATAGCATATCTAGCATTCATTCACATCACTAAGAACTAAGCTATCATAATAGATGCATCATACAACTAATCATAAATCACATGAATAACATAATAATCATAATGCACAAAGCAACCATAACACAGGATATACGTGGTTCACCCCCAGCGTGGGGCTACGTCCACCAACTCTTCTTCTTCTTTATTATATTTTGTCAATCATCTTACATGCACAGAGCCTCAAAACCCACTCCACATAGGACAGGAGATATGTGTGCACCTCCCCAGATCCTCCTTCCCTAAGCTATGTTACAGCACAAAGCCTTCCTACAATATGCACATAGGCTTCTTACAATCACTTGCACTTAGCTCTGCAAGATCTCAACACACAGTATGCACAAAGCCTCTAGATTCTCACTAAGTCGATTCTACTAGGTCTAGTGTCTCTTTATTACAGTGCCTAGATATCTATTTATACTTTAAAAAATGGGCCTAAGCATGGGTAAAACCCATGGGCCGACATCCCATACACATTAAACCCTAAACCCAAAAATCCCTAAAAAGAGGTGAGATCCCGCGATCTCTGCTTCACCTTGCACTCCTCATTCGACCAGCCTGTCGAAGTCCCAAAAATGGTCAAACATGACCAAAGTTATCCAAAACTTGGTCAAGGGCCAACAGGCCCCCAACACTCACCTGTGACTCGTCCCGAGTCACTCTGATCTGGGTAGCTCTGCCTTAAAATCCTCGAGCTTAGCTCGAGATTCTTCGACCTGCTACTTCACTAGGGCCTCCTTCTCAATGAACTCCTGAATAATTCTCTCATTCACCAGTCCTACGAAGCGTTTTTCCATTGAAGTGACCACTTGTTCTAGTTTTGCACCATGTCCTTCAATCTCCTCAAAAAGTATGCAAGTTGCATCCTGTACTGGCTAGCACTTCTGGGTCACTTCCATGACTTTACTCTAGATGGCATGGACTTGTTATTGAACAGTGCATTGTTCCTAGGATATTTTCATTCTCTTGACCGCTAACAAGGGATTCAATTGTGCTTGCACCGT
>JASDQU010371766.1:124675-136408 GCA_032191745.1 Picea mariana | reverse complement strand
ATGAAAACATGTTGATTTTCTAACATTTAATCACAAATTCCTTTTAAATACTAAAATGAATAAAGTGGAGAACAATAAGGTAAAACCCAAGTATATTTATGAAAATGATATCGTGAAAGGTTAATGGGGCGATGAAATGTGAAGAATGACGAAGGGAAAGGTGGATAAGAATAGGACATTTCTGAGCCCCAACATACCCCCCAACTTAACTTGTTGCATGTCCTCATGCAACCATGCATGGATCTTCTCAAGAAATTTTGGCATCTGAATGTTGGCTTTGAGTGATGATAATAAATGTTTTCCAGGATGGGATTTACATGAGTAACAACTGACATTTTCTTATGGTTGGTCCTTGTATGACAACCATGAATATAAAGAATGTTGGTTCTTGTGTTAACAACATTCATTTCGTTACTTGTTCTCTTTCTGTTATGATAATAATTTACCCATATTTTTAGTTTCCAGTAACAATTGATATTTTCTTATGGTTGGTTCTTGTGTGACAACCATGAATATAAAGAATGTTGGTTCTTGTGTTAACAACATTCATTTCTTTATTTGTTCTCTTGCTGTTATGATAATAATTTGCCCATATTTTTACCGGAAAATGTATGCTATCAATGTGTATAAGGAAAACATCACTGAGTATAAGAAAGCCCTTTCTTTTGTTTTGTATATCAGTTCCTATGAAGTAAAGTGAAACAAGGTATCGTTGGAAAAGAAATGTTCATAAATGGTAAATGAGACGAAAAAAACGAATGATGGTCGTGGAAAAATGGAGTGATGATAGTGAATAAGGTCTCCTACCCCCCAACTTAACTTTTTGCATGTCCTCCTGCAACGTGGCATAAGTCGTAGAAGTGAAAAGGAAAGGGAACTGGATCAGGGAATTTTCCAAATTATTCATTGCTAACAATTAAGGAATTACATGATTAAAGTTTAGAAAATAACATACCTCCACTTACCCAAAATGGTGATGAACTATGCAATAGGAATATAGCTGATGCGACTGCTAGATCATGGAAGATGTCACTGCTGTAGGATCATGTGGAAAGTGAGTGCTGCTGGAACGGCAACTGTTGTCTGCTGAATCAAAGAATGTGAAAATTGTTGCTAAATGAATCATGGAAAAGAGAAAGTATGAAAGTGGAACTGTAGTACTCTCAAATAGTGGTAGTTATGCTGTTGTAACTGTTGATAGTGTCATGAAAAGTGTATAGTCTTCACCCGCTACGAAACCTAATGGTACAATTCTAATCATGCAAATGAATGTGTTGATGTCGAGCATCAAAAGAAGTCATTGGATTACCAACCAATGATGAATGTCGTTAACCAATGCAAGGCAACTCACCATTGATGTCAATGAGTGCCAAGGTACCTGCGTACATCTTGCGAAGTGTGAATGAATGAGCTGATGTCGAACCACTTGCAAGATCTGACGATCAAGGGACATTGATGTATTCCCATGATTGTCAGCGAGAGAACTTGCCATTAAGGCATGCAAGCCTCCAGGTACTCAAAAATGGACTCTAGTCTATATCCCAGATGAGGTGTTGAGGTCGATGGGGCAAGACTTGTTGAAAGGTGGGCCTTAAGGAATCCCACATCAATCAATGCGAGTTTGTACAAAAAGATTTGGTATGACTATAAATGGAAAGAACTCACCGTCAAGCAGTGTGAATCAGCATGGCAAGGAAAAAAAGGCAATGTAATCATGGAAAGCGGGTTTGTTTTATTCAGAAAGAAAAATTGGAAAGACAAAAATGAACTGAAAAAGATAAAGGAAATGATGTATGCAACTCAGAAAGATAGGCATGTGTGAAGTCATGAAAGTTAAAGCGGTGGAATATGGCTTCAACACCAAGATGATTAATCGACTTTGAAGGAGAAATAGGATAGTGTCTCATCATGAAATTTGGCAAAATGTTGAAATATGGGTATCGTAGCATGGTGTATCAACATGGTTGTTGTGTAACAACAAACATCAAGGTGCAAAAAAGGTTGTTGTGTAACAGAAAACATCAGGATGCACAAAAATTTTATGTGTATCAGCAAACATCAAGATGCGCAAAAAGTTGTTGTGTAACAGCAAAATGTTTCTGATGAGTAACAACTCCTTCAAGCTATCTAGCAAACATGTTTTTCTGAAAAATATCACTTCGTCATAAAATCTGATTGTCTTCGAACCTGAAAAATCTTTAGCACTAATCCTGCATAAAAACTTGTGAGAGCATTGAAAAACATAAAATGCAGGAATTAGTACGAATGCTAGCAACCAAACAAAATGAAATGCATCTTTCTTACCCGTTCCTTTGTGTGCTAGTTCCTTCATGGATTGCTTTTTGAAGTGACTCATGAAAACAAATTAGCCATAATGTAAAAACATTGTTTTCAGAAATGTTTGAGATGTTCATGTTTTATTGTTGTTTTGAATTTTTCTAGGTGTATTTATTTCTACTAGAATATTAAGAAAAGTAAACTAGAATGTTTTTTTTGTTTTGTGTTTCATTCTTTTATTATTATTATTTACTTTATTTTATTGTTTTTCAATTTTTAAATTTGTTTGTTTGTTTTTGTTTTTGTTTTTTAAACAAAAACACCCATATTATAAAAACAACACAAAATAATCAAACAAACAAAACTATACATAAATGGTTATGCATTCTAGCAAAAATAAGGAAAGGAATTGGAGAAGGCTTCGCACCTTGTTGTTCAAGTTCTCATTTGTCCGATGACATTCTGACCAGGCATGTCTAGGGTTGGGATGATAAGGCGGGTCTGATTGTCTCAATTAGAGCAGTATTATGGCAGGAAATTTGACTGGGCAGCCAACTAAGCATGGTAACAACCCAACGATCCTCAAGTTGCTTTATTTCCATAAACACCACAGTCGAGCAAATAATCAATCTATATGCAGCTAGTAATTTTGGATCCTGCCCGAGAAGTTTCTAAAGTGAACTAGAGGTAGATCACATTTTTGACAACGCATATGAACAAGGCATGAGGATGGTCGACTTGTTGTGGGTATCAATGAAATCGCCTCCTTCTGCGTGTTCCGTTTGAACAACCTCCCATCCGTTAGCAAGGTATGAATAGGCTCCAGAGACACAAATGATCTCCCATGTTCATCATAAAGTTACCATCCCCGTCAATATCAACCACAGTCACCCCAGGATTTCCAACAGTTGCTCCCACTGTTGCATTTAGGAATTCTACTGTCATGTTCACCGCAGCTTTCAAACTTTTGGGATTGCTTAGCCTGTGTGATAGATCATATGGAACAAGTTGTCGGATGAAAGTGGGATGTTGAACGGAAGCACGAATACAGCTGATGCTGATATACACAGGCTTTCTCTCTATAAGCGTTGTGGAAATCACATGGTCAATGAGTTCCTAGGCATCACCCAAGTGTTTTACAATAACCTGAGCGCATGTGATCGTCTGGAAGAAACGATACTTCTGGCTGAAGTCGAGCACCCCAATGGCATGATGCACAATGTGGTTGGTCCCATAGTCGTTAGAATTGGGCCCCCCTCCGATACAGATGAAGGGCAGATTCTCACTATAAGCCCCCGCGATCACATTGATGATGTTGAGCCCCCCGACTGTGAATGTAACGACGCATGCTCCCATGCCTTTGGATCGTGCGTACCCATCAGCAGCGTAGCCGGCATTGAGCTCGTTGCAGTAGCCGATGAGATTGAAGCCTGGCTCCATCAACAGATGGTCAGCAAGGTGAGATTGAAGTCCCTAGGAACAGGAAAAAAACGTCCTAGATCCCAATCTCAACGAGCCTCCGCGCCAGATGGCGCCCAAGTGTCGAGGAGGAAGCCATCGGAGCTACTCCCACCTGTTTTCTCGCTAATGGGCAAGCCACTGATTTGTTGCAAGGTGGGCACCCCATGCCATTGTTTGCAGGCCATTGCGAGTTCACGTCGACAATGCTCATATTCATCTCTGATAAATCGACTATTCGGCCCAAATCATAAAACTTTTGGCCTTTGGCCCCTTCTTGTTTAATATGCTTGCTCGCTCGCTCGTTAGAAACTCTCAAAAATATCTGAGGAATTCGAAGAACTTTGGAATTTTTTTTTTCTTCTCGAAGATTTGATGCGTCTCTTCGTTTCTGCTCAGGAGTCAATAAGAAATTATTGATCGGAAGCATTAACAACTGCGCAAATAAATCCAGAATGGCTGCATCCAATCTTTATTCATTGATGGCGTCAATTTTTAATTATTTAATCGTGAACTGGCGGATCGTTTCAGGATCTGGACTAATTGTGAATTAATTGGTGCTGACATATTTGGATATCGACTTGTGGATATGAAATCATGATCAGAATTTGTTTCCTATTCCTTGGTCAATCCCTTCGAAAATGTAACTACCTAACTAGACTTCCAATGGTTGCAGCTTCACCACTGACATCTCGGCCGAAAATCAGTTCGCATCCAGATCATATCCAGATCGCATATGAAACATTCACGCCCACTCCATGTGATTGTCGATCTTGTTTTTTTTCAATAATTTAGCACTTGCCCCAGCACCAACAATTTAGGCGGCAATCAACTCATCAATATTTATTGCAAATGTCATCTCACAAACAGTTTGAAATTATCTGTAGGATGGCGGAGAGTATGAATACATATGTCAAAGCAACTGAAGACTGATAGATCCAAGTCCTATTGCACATTAATCAAATGTTCATGATTTGTTACTTCAGCCTGTCCTTGTAGATGACCATTTCCGCTGCCACTATAGCTGCCAGTCTCTATCGTCTTCGTTGTATAATACTCAATGCACGATCCATGATACTCAATGCACGATCTTCATTGTATAATACTCAGTGCACGATCCATGATGTAACACGGCAAGAGAAATCCAACAACTCAAAGAATGAAAAGAGTGAAAAACGTTTGTATCCTCATCTCCTCCAGAACTAGTTATGGCAAGTGCAGAAGAGCCATGAGAAAGAAGATCCATGAGAATCAATGCAGCAGAATGACACCATGATGCACCACTTGCATTGGCTGATGCATATTCATCGTATTTGGTTTCCAAAAAGTGTCTCTCTGTTGCAACCATTGCAAACAGACGAGGCTCGCACAGGTCCAGTTGTGCTTCAGATGTCTCCCAACTTGCCCCGATATCAAACGGGATGTCTTCCAAACGAGTAGGATTGTATTGTTGATGGAATATCTCGCACAAGTTGTCTCCTTTCTTATTGCACCAATGTTGTACACATGACCTGTGCATTTCAAATTTATGATATATTGTTTTGTTTGCAGGGTTTTACTCCAGGTAAAAGTTCTCTAGCAGGTGGATAAAGATGTGAAAGACTAAGATAGAAATAAGGTCATAGACAAGAGGCCTGGAAATATTTAAATATTTTGCAGGTGTATCATTCAAACAATATTGTTGTCATGCAATCGGAAAGATGATCCAAACCAAAATTTTAAAAATGCAGTTCAATCGATTCTAGGCACAGTTCAACCAATGTAACAGGCTACAGCATATAAAAATTTCATTGTTTCAACATACAAAATTTTGTTGTTTCAGCATGCTATAACAGCATGTAAAAATTTCACTATTTCAGCATGTTGTAACAACATGTAAAATTTTCACTGTTTCAGCATGTTGTAACAGCATGTAAAATTTGCGCTATTCCAACATAGAAAATTTGGTTTTGTTTTTATTCACCTAGATTTGGGTTTAATTGCAGGTCAAACGATGGACGCAAAAGAAAATTCATTCCTGAAATTAAAATCATCCCTATTTTCTAATCCTCGCGATCGCTTGAAGCGCGGAGGAGAGCATACTTATTCTAGCAAAGATAAAATAAAATAAAAATAAAACCCTGCCTACACTACACTAATTAGAAATGAGACATTAGTTACGTATAATCAAAGAGCCAATGTAGCCACTCACGTAGCAGTAACAACAATATGTTCAGTGGCAATTTCTTGAATGAAAAGTGAAAATATACGAGAGTGAATGACTCTATTCACTGTCACGGAAAACTAACTAAGTAAAAACAAAAAGACTGATCTAATTGGGTAGTTACCTAGAACCATTGTTCAATAAGGCTTTCGTAGGCACGATTTTTCTTACGCAGATCATGTTGTAAATCCTCTTCATCTTCCTCGATTTCCTGTTCAAATGATTGTTCGTCATCGGATATGCAGGATTCTTCAGATGTTGAATCTTCAATTGTTTCTGGAGGAGTATTTGAATCTTTAATCCTTGTCAAGATCTCTACTTCATGGGAAGAGGAAATCTTGACATCTGCTAGGATCTGAGTGAGTAGTTCCAAGCTGACATTCATTGTTAAATCATGTTAAAAAAAAGGATTCTTACAGCACCCAAATCAAAATGAGTGAGCAGTTCGGAGGAGTTACATCAAACTCTTCCGAGGTTCGAAGGAGTTACATCAAACTCCTTTGAGCAGTTCAGAGGAGTTACTTCAAACTCCTCTGAGCAGTTTGAAGGAGTTCATGTATTTTTCTCTGATACACAACGATATCGCGAGAGTTGAGAGAAAATCCTCTGATCATATCAGAGGAGTTACTACTAACTCCTTCGATATGTTCAGAGGAGTTACTTCTAACTCCTCTCATATGTTCAAAGGAGTTACTTTCAACGCTTTTGAACACTTCACAAGATTTACTATATCGACTTTCAAACTGATCAAAGAACTTTCTCTTAAGTCCTCTAATCAAACCGACCCCAACCACCACATTTAATGCCATAAATGGTCCTTTGGCTATATAAACAAAACAGGGTAAGGTTTAGTGTTATCCTACCATTTGTAAGTGAACAAGGAAACCTGAGGATAAATGCATCAAGCAGAACTCCTTTCAAGGCTCTCATTTATCCATATCCACCACATGGTAGTGTAATCCAGGTAAGATTACCTCACCTCTCTTCCTTTTCTAAGGCTAGGGTTAGATATTTGTTAATTAGTTTTCCTTAATCCCTTTCCCTAGATCGATAATCCTCTTCCCCCGCTCTTAGTCATTTCTCTCTCGACCCCCCACCCCCTTCACCAACCTTACGTTTTGTTTTAGAACTTGTTTCTTGCCACATGATGTACAACTAGTTGGCCCTTTCCCCTTCACCGAACTGGACTCTCTTTTCACCCTTGCACTTAACCCTTGCAAGCCCCAAAGATCTCCCTAACCACAAATACCTCAATCTAAAGAGTTCTAGGGTTTCCTCACTCTCCTTGAAACTGGTCATGGTTTTTCCTTGGATCGCTCTCCCATTCTCTTGAAAAATCCCTAAATGGGTTCCAAAGGAAATTCTCTGATGCATTCGAAAAGGTTAAAGTTATCTTCTTCGCATGGCTCGGAGTGATTGAAAACAACTCCTCTGAGCATATTGGAGTAGTTACTTTCAACTTGACATCTACAGAAAGCATCTTGTTATGCCTCGGTAATTTCAACAATTCTTATAATTGTTCGATCATTTAGCTGTATTTCAAATAACATGCTCTAAATTTATCCTTTCTAGAGATTCAAACATATCACCATAGAAGAAGACGACAGCAAAAGCAACAGGGGCTAAGCCATATAGCATCTCCTGGAAAAACAATAGAGACAAAAATTGTCGAGACCATATATGATAATATGTCGGGACTTCTAGAGAATGGTGGATAAACCTTAAAATGGGGATAAGTATATTATATGTTAAAGAATTCAAAATTCTCTGTGGAGGAGGAAGAGCCAGATGAACTCCAGGTATTTAGGAACATCAGAAAGTTAGGAATTTTCAGGATGGCAGCAAATCCAGTAGTCTTCCCTTTTGCAGATGCCATTTCTTGGATATTGAAGAACATAGAAATAAATAACTAATATGTTTGTAATGCAAGAAAAGAACCTATAGCTTCATTCAAGCCTGATAATTTAGCCAAATTTTATCATATTGAAGCTGTGAACAAAATACTGGATGGTCAACTCTTCAGTGAGTTGGAACTTAAACCGAAATATTTATTCCCCATATGGTACAAAGCAGATAAGCAGTTCAAGTATCATCCCAAGAGTCGATACCCCACGACCAATTTAAGGAAACCTTCCTTGCCCCATTGTATGAATTTATCTTTTGCACCTCCCCACCTTGTATGACAGACAAAGCCATAACAGTCATAAGAAGGATCGGGGACTGGTATTTGATGGAGCACGATACCTATATAATAATATATGGTGCAATGAAACCACCCCAGTTACTCCCTCGGTTCATTCCTGAAAAACTTGTGCTTCAGGAGGTGGCATATCAAACTATCATACATAGGGTCGGAGGAATGTTATATAGATCGAAAAAAGTGATTTATCCTCCACTACCTCTATACATTGATAATTATTTCTTTGAGAACACCAAGCAAGCTCAAACAGAAGTGGACATCTTTATTTCCTACCACTTTGGAGAGGAAATATTTAGGAGGAATGACCCTAAGAATATCGTCAAATATCACTTTCAATAGCAAGAGAGTCTTGTATGAATATACCATTGAGTTCTAGGAAGAAGAGGAGGTGCATAAAAACACTAGAACTTACGACGAAGTCATTTTCAACAGGCGAGGACAGCCAAAGGGAAGGATCGTAAATGAAGAAGTTGCAAGAGAGGTGGACAAAAAAGAGGCAGAACAAGATGAAGAAAAGAGATCTTCTTCCATATCTGTCTCAACTCATTTACCTTCCACTAAAGAGGAGGAAGGAGCACCAACAGATGAAAAGAGAAGAGACAAAGAGAAGGTGCTGAAAAGGAAGAATGATGCAAAAAAGAAACAAAAAATAGAAGTCGAAAAAGAAAATTCCAGGGCAGAAAATGAAGTGAAAGCTAAAGTTGAATCCGAACCAAAAGCAGAATTCGAAGCAAAAGCTATTGCAAAAAAAGAAAAGGAGTTGGCAGAAGCGACAAGAGTAGCAGCGGAATTAATAGAGAAGACGAAAATAGCAGCAACATATAAAGCTATTGAAGAAGAAATACAGAGGAAGAATACAAAGGACAAAGAGGATGATACACACCTGATGGACTTGGATGTCCCTAGAACGTCCATCGCAGGTACAGGAGAAGAAACAATGAGCAGTGGTTTAGGCCTCGGTCCCTAGGAACCTTTTCAATCAGCTGAAGTATTGGATCTAAGAAGTTTCACATATGATAGTAAAACCAGTAGAATTGTGCAAGAAAGAGTGAAAAAAGTTCCAGCAACATAAGGAGTCCCTTTGTCAGTGGTTACTCAACTCCTTGTCACAGGAGATGTCAGGGAAGACCCTATGGAAACAGCTAGGGCAGGATTTGCATTTATGGATGCAACTGTAGACAATATATAAAGGCTATGCCAATAGAACGAAGAGAAAGAGGTGAGAATAAAGGAGCTAGAAGAGATGCTTCAACAAGTGAATATCGATGAAAGGAGTCTCCTCAACTTTAAGGATAGTGCAGAAAAAGTGAGGAATGATCTGGAAGGCGCAATCATTGACATGCACGCCAATCTACACCTCTTCCAAAATGCGGCTATAATAGTTATTGACCAAAACAACCGGATATAAATGTAGCTAGCTCAACGCAAGACTATCTGTGAAGGCATAGCCGACATTGATACTTGGATAACGGAGAATCCTGATGCACCCCCTGAGTTGTATAAACCCTCGAAATCATCTAGAAAGACATATATGTATGCATTAGATCATTTCTAGCAGGTAGAGCAAAGAGAAAATAAATAAGTAACCAAAGTGATGACAATATGTTCAAGGACTCATAAAGCTTCCAAAGAACTGATAAGGAATGGTCGTCTCCCAAGATTAGATGAACTTGGGAAGAATTTGGTCACAAAAGAATTGGTGAATGCAGTCCAAGACAAAATGAGTCGAAGGCGATAAATAGTCGAAGTAGAAACCTTTATCTTCCATGATCTCATTGACCAACATTTGCTACAGTCAGTAAAGATTCACACTATGATACATGCTTTCATGACAAAACTAGACAAGGATACGAGTGTCCTTGATGAAAACATCGCCATGAACAAAGAAACACTAGAAAAATTATCATACCGGAGGATCGAGTCGTTATATAACTGATTGGAAGTTTGGATAGCTTATCTCCAAAGAAAAAGTTCATAGGGAAAGGACAAAACAATTGTTTTTATCTAGTCATTTTCCTAACCACTTCAAATTTCATACTTTCTGCCACTTGTCATTAGAATAGAGAAGATAAACAATTTTGTAAGTATCTCTTCAAGAACAAGGGGAAAGGACATGTTGGCCCTCGACCAAGTTTTAAGGAAATGTTGGTCATGTTTGACCATTTTTGGGACTTCGACAGGTTGGTCAAAGATGGAGCGCCCAGGTAAAGAGAAGATCGCGGGATCTCACCCATTTTGCGGGATTTTTGGGCTTTTAGGGTTTATGTAACAGGTATGAGATGTTAGCCCATGGGTTTACCCATGTCTAGGCCTTTTTTGTAATGTATAAATAAGTATCTAGGTGATGTAAGTAAGAAAGTAATTGGCTTATTGCAAGAGATTGACTTTTGAGTTCATGGGCTTAGTGCCTGACTAGAGTATGTTAAGACTCACAGAGCTAAGTGCAAATGATTGTAAGGCACTGTGTGCACAGAATGTGTAAGGCTTGGTGCCCTAATTTGGGAAGGAGGATCTAGAGAGGTGCGCGCATATCTCCTATCCCTTGGTGGAGTTGGCTTTGTGGCTTGGTGCACATGAGAAGAGAATTATAAGGAGCTTGAAGAATAATAAAGAAGAAGAATTTGGTGGATGTAACCCCACACTGAGGTGAACCACGTATATCCTGTGTCGATGTGCTTTGTGCAATGTTATTTATATATCTATTTTTTTACTGCATTGTTCTTGATGTATGATAGATAGATCTATGAATTCTTAGTGCTTTATGATGCAAATGAATGTTAGATCTGAGCTTATGTTATGTTCTTATAAGTATTTGATCTTATTATTACAGTGTTGTTTTGTATCTAGGGCTTAATCTACGATGTGAATGGATTTATGAACTAATATGTGTTATTGGCTAAGTGCCCTGTTAAAGTGTTGTAATCACATACATGTGTCCCATCTAGGTTGTAGACACCTGAGTCCTACAACCCCCCTGCATCTACCTCGGGTGAGACTTCATCTTCTTCAAAGGTGTTGCCGAAAGGGCCGATAGTTAGGGTTTTCTTGGTGCATTGTTGAAGCGTTGAACCCTGGTTTTTACCCTGTGCCGACAAATGGTTTGTGCTCACAGTGGATGACATCAAGCTCATCATCACAGTTGTAGAGGATGCTTCAGAAGACATCTTGCGGAAACATGGTGAAAAGAAGGAGTTGATGTACGAAAGAATAGAGAAAGAGATTAGAGACATCCAACAAGCTATCCATTTGAGCTACGCAGTGCCTACTACACCATCCTCAATAGAAAATGTAGAAATAGAGAATGAGGCCACCCAGTTGCGAAGGTTAGCATATGCGACAGAGACTTGACTTCGTCGAGTCCAAGAAGAAAAAGAGGAGGCCTTAGAGAAACTTCAGGTTGCGGAGCAAAAGAAAGATGACCTTCGGGCGAAGTTCGAAGAGGCCAAAGAGAAAGACCAGCTGCTTGCATAGTAGACTATGGTCAGAGAGGCAGTGACTAGAGATTTTCACTCTGTGTTGGGCCTGGAACAATTGGAAGAAGAGACAATTGAGAGCCAAGTGGAGAAGCTCTATGAGGCCATTCAACAGCTTCAAG
>JASDQU010371766.1:77561-98358 GCA_032191745.1 Picea mariana | reverse complement strand
AATCTAATCATGCGTCATCGTTTTACAACGTGCACGGGTAATTAAAAGCATAAGCATTGATGTGTCAACAATAATCCAAGAGCCAGGCAATCTAATCATTAACCAAGCATATCAAATAAATATGCCTAAATTTCAACCACTCTTATCACACAATCCTTTGATTGCTAATCATTTTAAACAATAACATATGTTATTTATTATTTACGATAAGTTAAAGGATCATCTACTAAATAAAATACCAAACATCTTGGTCATGCCCATGTCATCATTAGTCAATTACCATCAACGTTGAGCACATGATTAAACATTCGAAAATTACTCTTGGAAAACATTATTGGGCATTATACTGAAAATCTAGTCTATGACTCCATTACCATTTAATCCAAAATAAAAAATTCAAATATTATCATACATTATATTGTGAATGAAATTTCTTAACCACAACCTAATTACCATTTCACTATAAATAGAAACTGGAAAGCAAAGTTTTGTAAAGGAAATATAATGTGAAGGAAATATAATGTAGACATAGGTATATTAGATCAAGGTAACACTCTAATCAAAGCTATTTTATATTATTTTTATAGTATTATCCAGCCTTTATATCAAAGAGACATTCACTCAAGGACAATAATAATAATAATCTTATGTTAAAGTCACTATGATATCCTCTTGTTATGTTTATGGGATAAAGAATCAATTTCACCCAACAATTGATTAATAAAATCTATAGAAGTATATAAAATTATATATAATCTGATAAATTTTAACAATGGATTACCTTCCATTTTTATTTCTTTAATCACACGAAATGTCATTTCCACATATTTGTTAAGMAATTAAACTAATAAAATTAAACTAACAAAAATAATCCGACATCACAATATTCTTTTAAGGMATTACCTAA
Organism: Picea mariana; assembly: GCA_032191745.1. Classification (NCBI taxonomy): domain Eukaryota; kingdom Viridiplantae; phylum Streptophyta; class Pinopsida; order Pinales; family Pinaceae; genus Picea; species Picea mariana. The sequence continues at coordinate 97,451 of JASDQU010371766.1, read as the reverse complement.
TAGAATTGAACTAATAAAAATAAACCCAACAACAYRATTTTTGGGTTAATATTTTAATTGGAATTATTCAAAGATAATTAAATCTATGTTATACTTGCATTCAAAAATAAAGTATAGCTGGAACACCTCCACTTTATTAAACTTAAGATAAGAACCAACGATTCGCTCGACCACCCAATCATTCAGAGAAAACTGACAACGCAGAGGGGCAGGCGGTTGAAATGCCGAGAAGGAACGCATGCAAAACTCTAGTGTTGAGGTTAAGGAATGCATGGAGGCAAGGGTTGAGGGATGAACTACACTCCAAGGAAGTTTTTTCCTGGGCACAAAATGGGAAGGTATGAATGTAAAAACATGTTCAAGGGAGTCTGTGTAGAGAAGAGGGGTTCTGGGAGCAACGCAATCCTGAGTCGCAATACACCAAAGCTAGATACCAAGTCAATACAGAGTGTCAAGCCAAAAACAAGGGAGAATCCATGAGGGAGCCCACCATTCCACAGTACTATGCATCAATATGCGAGTCCAGTGCATAGCTCAAGACATTTCCCAAGAGCACACGCCAAACTATGGGGAGGGGCCTATAAGGAACAATACGCTGAGGTTGGACGAGGTTCAAGTCTAAAGACATAGGAACTTGCAAGGAAAGAAGAGGATGGATAACATTGAGCTTCCCAGGTTAGATTACGTAGAGAGATGGTGGGTTCTCCTATCGAGTTGAGTTGGTTACGCAACAATAAGAGGGTTACACATCAAGTTGAGAGAGATTACATAGTTAAACACACTGTGTTGTTATAGATGTGACAAACACTAAACACAGTGATCCTAGAGCACGAGGAATAGAGTACAATAGAGCTTGACCTTCTCCTGGTTGGGAAAATAAATGAAAACGATAACGTCGGGCCATCCTACAACCCAACACAAGGAATCCCAACTTGGGTTTTCCCCTTTTCTGGAGTAAAAATAAATAAAAACGAAAAACGTCAGACTATATAGCAGCTCAACACAAAGATACAATAGAAGTCTGAAGCTAAAATTTAACGAGACACAGAGATATTACAAAGTCTAAAGAAAAGGCCAAACAAGGCAGAAATACATTCGAAGTCTGAAGCAATGGTTAACAAAAAGTAGAGACACARCACAACAACTTTGTTGAYTGAAATAAAACGAATTATCTTAGAAAATCTTAGAGTGATGGTGTGACAAATCGTTGAGTAAGGGGAGACAATTGCTSAGAAAAAGAATTCAAAAATTGTGAGTACRAGGCTAGAGCTTCACACATAAACCRCAAGGAMATTAWTCACACCCAAAAATTCAAACGAAGGATGCTGGGAAAAAGGGTTTTTAACACGCAAAGAATCAATAATCGTTGTGAAGAACACACTAAATGTGTAGGGAACAACAAGACGGGTTATGGAAAGATTTAACCACCCAATGTAGAGATAATAAAACCAAAAGGGAGAGACAAAAGGCGCAGAGTAAAATCAATGGGTGTTTTAGGAGGTTTCAAAGGTGGACGCAATCTAACTGGGTAAGGGCAGGAAACAAAATAAAGGAGCAAGGGACCCATAATATTACACCCACATATCCAAAAAACTATTTACCACATTCCATCTAAATGTAAATCCGCATACAAATTAAAGTATTAAAAAATGCAAAATTTAGACATGTGTGCCTTAAGAGAAGGTGAAGGTTCTGATGTCATTGTCCTGATCTCGCACTTCGTCCAAGTCCTACTTTCTAACTACTGAGACCTCACCGGTACCTCCTAGCCAATGCTAGGGGTAATATTCTCCCCCCTGAGCCACAAAGGGGCCACACACACAAACAAGAGAAGGTTAGCTCCTAGATTGCCTTGCAAGGTTGAGCTACCACTCTCAATCCGAGCTGGGTATCCCTACTCCCACAAGAAAAATTAGTCAAGAATAAAATCTAGCAACATAACCTTATGCATACCAGATGTGATCCATTTTCCTCCTCCACCATATCTTTTATAGATATTTCTTAATGACTTGTTTCCAAACGCACATTAAATTATTTGTATTAATTTATTATTAGGAAAATTCTCCCCCATACACTTGTCCCCCGATCCCTTAGTTGCACCATAAATTTATTTAATTAATTAATTTATAAGGCCAAATTCCCTCACCCACCTAAAAGCATTCCTAAAAACGCTCCTCAATGTCCCTTTATTCCCTTACATTCCCTTTAATGACTAATGCATTTCTTAAAGCTTAGTTGAGTTCGAAATTAGAAAGTTCTCTAGACTAGATTCCCTTCTATGTTCCACATTCCTTTTGTACTTAAGTTTCCCCTTTTTGGTCTAAGTTCTAAATTAGTAGGTTTTGTAMTTAGCCAACAATTAATCTTTTAAATAATTTAATCCTCCATTAACTTTTTTTTTAATTTTCAACCCCATTTTCTTTATCCCCCATTATTACTTGCTTAATTAAATTTTAGTTCTCAAGACCTACTTAGACCTAGGCTTTAAATTCTTTAGGCTCAGTAAAAATTGTTTTTAAGGGAATTTTATAATTATAAATCTTTACTCATGCACATTCATTTTAAGGCTGACCAAGTCCTAAGGAGACATAGTTTTTTAGGTACTTAGGTTCATTAACTCACCAGTTTTAAAAATCACGACGTTCCCTTCAAGACACACTACATGCTCCAAGTGTGCCACTCGCCTGCATCTATGTTTCATTTACTCTATGTGACCTTCAATACTCACTATGTGCTCCGAGGGTGCCACTCACCTTTTGACTGATTTTGGTAGACGTCAAACCCTTGGAGTCAATACTCCATCAAGTGACCTTGTGGGAGACTAAGGGCCTCTAAGGAATAATGACCCTTCCTTACTGTGTGCCCCTTAGAATCATTGTGATCGACTTTTACAGTCTTCCCTCACATCATCGTGGATCTCTCGAACTAGGTAATCATTAACCTACAGTTCAATCCATGGCAGGATTACTAGTAGGTTGTGGTAGGGCTACTGCCACACCTATCCCTCAATATCTTAGGTTGTCGTGCGTGACCCATTTACTCCAAATGTGATTCTGTTTAGCAAGCTATCGTCATCCTGCATCCATCAATGAAACATGTCAGCGATCCATAATCAACATCATAATATACCAGTCATATGTCACATATGCAATATAAAAACACTCAAACCATAACAGTCCACTCCCTGACTCAATCCAGAGCCCAAGGAGGTCCATCGATTCCATCGACATCCTCAATCGGTTCAGATTCCTTCCCACTCAGGCAAAAACCATTCAATATCACATGTCGATATAAATGTAATAAAATAACATATCATCATATCAACAACACCATCGTAATCCATACTCGAAATAGTCAATCATATAATGAACCGGATCACTTGCATGCAAGTGTCCTCAAAGAATAAGTCCAATCAGGTGTGCACAAGAGCGGGATGTTACAATAATTTAAATTTTGTTTGATTTGTACTATGTGAAGTAGAGATGATTATGTATATAGTGGAGTTGATTCTGTAGTGATGGGAAATCTGGGTAGTTATCAAATTATAGTTTTTAACTTATAATTTAAATTTTGTTTGATTTGTAAATATGGTTGAAAATAGTCAAACAAGTCATTAAATTATAGTTTCCCACTTTGGATCCCCTTACCCCAAACGACACTCAGAGATGAGGGTTGAGGACTAGAGGGTTGCTCAAGTTAGGTTTTAGACTTCTCAATTGCCTCCTATTAATAATATTAGAATGGAAAACACAACAAACAATATTGTATATTAAAAATATATGAGAGCTTCCTATGAGAGTGAAAACATAAAAAGAAAGTCTGAGTCCATGGTGATGAAAAATTAGTATTAGACTACCGAGGTAAAAGCCAGTTTTCATTGGGTGATATGGGTTTTATTACATTCCATTCAAGTGATAATCAATTTAATTTAACAATGCAAATTGTAAATTTAATCATATTTATCATCACATCAATCTAGGACCTTCCTTTATTTTGATAGGGCATAGACTCCTATCAATCCAAAATTTAGTAAAAACTATGAACTCAAAATTGAAAATTCACAATGAAATGACAATACAAAACTAAATTGGTTATGTTCATCCTTGGTTTCTTTATTTAAAATTCACAATGAAATGAAAATCCAACACTAAACTGATTATGTTTGTTTTTTTTGGTTTCTTTTCGAGCTTTCAATATATTTATTCAAGAAAATGTGAAATAAAAATATGTACTTTGAAATAAAAATTGAAATAAAAGCATGATCTAGAACATATTTTAATATGCAAAATTAAAATATACTTTAATATAAGTAAGCGATTTTAATTAAAATTTATATTGATATAAATTGTTTATGTATCGAAAAGGGTTGATGGATTATCAGTCCTCTGCACATTGGAAGTATTCACTAGTGCCATTAATATGACACCTACCATTAATGGAAGTATTCACTAGTGTTATTAATTTTCAATTAGGATGTTAGTCATACACTACCTTGAATTTTGAATATACTCCAAATTCAATTAGAAAAATGAAAATCTAAATGCAACAAACCAATCCTTAGTAGATGATCTGCTATTTTTTAATTTTTTGTTATCAGGTCACAAAATAAATTTATTTTTCAACTTAAGTTTTTTTCAATCAAACTTAATGAAAACTATGTTTAATGTGTAGAATATAAGTAGTGTTAGGTTAATCATACACATTTTTCAAGTAGCTCATAATTTCAATTATGTTTTCAATTTTCTTCCAGATATTGAAATCTAAATGCACAAATTTAACAATTATATAATATCAACACTTTTGGAATCAAAATTCACAATTTCATAATTAAAATTGATATTTTTTAAGATGTCTTTAAAATTTTTAATTAGGATGTTAATCATATGTATTACCTTGAGTCCTTTATTTAGGATGTTAATCATACTTTTTAAGTCTTTAAAGTTTTTCCAAGCCATCAATAGTCCCTTATAATGACATGGAAATGGGTCCTAGTTTTGATATGAAGTTATCCTCTTCATATGAAAAAGCATTGAACAATCATTGCAAATAATGAATGCAAATCCTAAATGTATTAAATTGGTTACATGCATTAAAGGATTTGTGTATACAATCTGGATAATTTGTAGGATTAAACTATAATCATCCAAAGTATAGGTCATTTTAGGTTCCCTAGATACAATATATAGGTTCTTCCCTGAAATTGTAAATAAGGCTTGGTAAACTTTATAATTCATAAAAAAATACAACTTTTATTAATTGAATGGACCATGAAAGTAAACTAACTGGAAATGATTCTAGAATCCTAGATATTCATAAATACGTGTACTTTCAATGCAAACTATAAAATTATGGAATGTACATGTCACTTGTTTAAATAAATCGTAATGGTATGCCATCTTCAATTATTCGTTTATGATCGGCTTTGGACATTTTCCATTTTCTAACTTTTGTTTTTTTTCTTGATTAAACTTCTATTAACTTTATGCACACTGCACATACCAAATGACTATATTGACAACTTATGACATTTGACTTGTAGTCTTGAAAGCGAACATGAGTATTGGTTTGATGGGTTTCTTGAAAAAAATATCATTTCAATATGATGGATCATCTTTCATATATATAAAATGTTATCATCAAAATCTTCTAATAACCTCATCTTTTGTTTTGTGCATCGCACCAAATAATATGTCACATTTTTAGTGTTGTCTACAGGTGAAACCACGACAAATGAATCTCCTGCAAATAATTCGATATGTTGGACAACAAGTAGTTCGTGTTAGATTATCACACAACTACATCTACAAGTTATTTGAAAAAATTTAAACATAAAAATTACCTTCTCTAACAAGATTAGAAACTCTATTGCCATCAACTGACACTATAGTTTCATTTGATTCCATATCCTCTGAGATTGCCAGTGGAATTTTCCCTTTTATATTAAGTTTGGTATGTCTCCAAGTTTTAACATATTCCACATTTTTTTTTCACAAATCTCTATGGATTCTGTGTCCTGTATACAAACTGAACAAAAAAAAGACTCATTTCTTATATCAAATGCAAACACATTTTGATAGTGTTTTTTTTTTAACTGGATGCATTTTCCATGTCCCATGTATTGTACCGAATTCATATGGGATTGATCTATTTACATCTTGGATTCCAACATACCAAAAAAACCTGCACAAGACAAGAACTTGTTAACTTGAAATATCTCAAGAAAATGATTGAAGATCATATAAATTTGAACACACGAATAAAAATATCCTGTGTAACATGTGTAACATGTACATATAGACACACTTGTACAAATCCCTTGACGTATTATTTTCATGGCTTATTTCCATTCTGCACCATTCAACAACTTGATCAGCAGATTCAAATTGATCGGCATGAGGGTTCATCTTATACCTTCAAAGTGCTCATTTTACACATGCCCATGCACTGTCATTCTTTCCTTTTCCATGACTAGTCTCAAAAAAATTCCAACAACGTGCAATGTTTTATTTTTTATGAATACAACACAACCAATAGAATGATCATGAAGATTTGAACTGACCCACACACCCATCTAACCATATCCAATGTTGATCGAATCCGATCCTGCATTCTTTCAATGAATCATAAAATTTATCAAAAAAATGTTGTACATAATGTGTGTTGTGTGCTCAATCATCACTTATATAAAAGTGATATTGTTTAATAACATGTCGATTTTCGTTGGTGATTTCTATGTTATCAAGACTCCATTGAGCATGTCTATATATAACATGGAAAAATATAGTGACTTGACCAGAACGATAATATTCACTTTGTATTTCTTTTTTTGCAACGAATGTGTAATTCTCTGCAAAATCAACTACAGAAAAAAAATGGTCCCTGGTGGAAACACTTCACGGGATTGTTTGAATTGTAGGTCTTGTCATCGAGCTCTATGTGAATGCTTGGTGCATTTATAAATTTCTTCCTCAAACTTCTTCAAAAAATATATCACACCGATTTTATCTACTTTCAAATCAATCCTTTTGGAAATAACATTTGAAGAATGTGGAGTCATTTTGTTGATATATTCATATCTCTTCCAATTGTCTCTTATATTAGAAAATGATTGATTATTCATATTAATAGGATACTTTGAGTGAAACAAACTTGTATTTCCACAACGATCACATTTCTTTCCACCAACACATTTTTTTTGGTAAAATAATTCATCACCTTCTCTTTCACATAGAATTTCAGATATAAAAGCACAGAATGTGGAAGGAGGAGGTAAACTTGGCCATAATTTTTTACCAAAACCAAGAAAAGTGTCATAATATAACTCAAATTCCACATGATAAGGACAACAACTAGTGTCACGAACAATGACGGGTCTAACAAACCATGGTTTTTGTTGCACAAATGTATTGATGAAAATTTTAACTTCTTTGTGCTCTTCCTTGAACTTATTGAACAATTCTATTTGTGTTGTTGACAATATATGTTTTGGATGTTCTTCATATTTTTTTCATGCTACTCTTCGTCGCAACACATCCCTTGCATGTGGTCAAACATGAAATTCTTTCAACCAACAATTATGGGATGATTATTTAACATTTTATGCAAGTCTATCTTTGTATGGTTGTCTAGAAATCATTGTCCAACAAGCAAGTTCATCATTTGCATCTATTTACAATTGAATTTTCTATGTTTGTACAATGTTTTTCTTGACGTTCCCATCGCTTTTTCCATGTGTCGTGTCAAACAATCTTTTATATTGCTAGATGAAACCGCTGTTGTTTGTATCACTCTACGTGCAACACTCACATTTTTTTTTCTATATTTTCCAAAATATTTTAATACACTAGTTATATTGTCAAAGACATTATGTTTCACCTTTGTATCTTTTGTCGACTTTTGAATACCCAATAACGATGTAGCTTCTTTTAAATTTCTTGACTTTATTAGACAGAGTAAAAGTTGATCTTGTACTGTTACTGATTCATCTTTGAAAAAAGTATTATACATATTCTTAGTTCGATATCTTATATAATGCTTAGCTTCTTTCTTCACAAATTTGTCAGTATCAGCATTTTCTAATATTTCATCATCAATGTTGATATATTCTCTTGCATATTTCAATTTAAAGTTTATATTAAAAAACAAAACCCGAACATAAATTCACTAAACCATATACAAGTGTTCATCTTGTATTATCTAAATTTATGTACATACCTATAGGTGATTCGACCTTTGCTTCAATTTTGGTTTCAACGTCTTCATTGACGTTATGAGACAATTCTATTTATGTTTTTTGAAAAGCATCAAATCGTAATTGCAATCATTTATATTAAACAATATTTTAAATTTTAATTCTATAATTTTAATATAGACAATATGTGCAGGCATACCTAGTTGGACTTCTTCTTGTTGAAAATCTCTATTTACTTCATCATCGTTTCTTTCTTCAATATTTACATGTTCTCATTTATTTCTCCAATGATGCTCTTTCCTTTGTTCGTTATGGTGAGTTTCATATCGAGTGCGATCAAATTTCCTCTTGCACAAACTTTTGTTTCCCATGAGTATAGTTATCTGTAAAAAAAAATTTAAAAATCAACATTTCAGAATAGTCTCAGAAAAACTTCATTGTCCCAAAAATTATTAAAAAATAATATCAATAATTCCATTTTCAACAAAGGCTTCACCTAAAAAAAATGTTCAACATTTGGCTTTCAATATATAAATTGTTATTCCAATAAAAAACTTGAACTTGAAAAAAATAAACCTTTTTTTTGCATTCAAAACATCAATTACCTTGTTCAAAAAAATGAAAAGGATGATTTGAAACTTTGTTTAGGTGCTCTAGAAAACCATGAAACAAGAGAGTGAATTGTGTTAAATGTGTTCAGAAGAAAGTGTATTTATAAGATTTGGTGTGAAGTGAAATGATACGATGTGTCTTTTCGTTATTTATGGCCAACGGAATTCACTCACCCACCTTTCTGCCGAAAAAAGGTTGTTTCGGTCGAAAAGCTAGGAAATTGTTTAATTTTAACGGATTCTGTTAGAATTACATGTTTCGGCCAAAAAAAAATTCATTCGGCCAAAAACTAGTGAATGGGACTATTTGCAGGAACCTGAGAATTCCCTCTAGCTTACCTGAACTTTGGAGGTTTGGGACTCCTGCAAATACTCAGAATTTAGTTTCGAAATTGATACAAGTATTTTCAAAATTGAATCGACTTTCAATGGATATAATTTGTTTTCATTTTCATTATTTTATCTATTTTTTATTTTTATTTTTTTTAAATCACTGCATAATATTTTCAGCTGACATTATGATTCAGTGAAATAAAATATCCATATCTCTAAATATACACAGTGAAAATTTTATATTCATAATCCTTAAACTGTTCTTTTCAAAAGGGTATTTTTATATTTTACTTTTAAATAAAAATTAAGATATATACAAGGTGGGGGAAAACATGTGTTTAAAATCTGCAACGTTTTCAACTTGGTCAACTTCAAAAAATTCTAGAAATTATAATATTCATCAGTTATATTCAAAATTATAGTCATAATAAAACATAGTCTCTGTAGATTGTTGCAGTATATTTTGTTTGCTAAAAACACAAGTTTAATAATAGATACATTGTTTGGGGAAAAAATAACTTATTATCATTCCTTTCATGTGTAAGGAACATACTGTTAAACAATTGTCAAATTGACATATCAAATCTCAATAAAGAAATTTTTAAAAATAGTCAGTGGAAAGCTAACAAAATCATTCACAAGTTTTATTTTTATTGTAAAGTGAAATTCTAAATAAAAAAAATACTTTTGTATACCGGAAGTTGAATAACTTGTGAAAATATAGTTTTTTTCTCATAAAACAAGCAAAATAGACAGCCATCTTCATGATTTCACCACATCATGTCTAGAAGATATGAGACCATATGAAAATAGGATATTTCATTAGGGCCATGTGTTTTGTAGTTGATATGGTCTATGCTAGTGTTGAATGCAGACTGTCATCCCAATTAAATGAGGATCTAGAAGTGGTGATATAGTGGATGAGAGGAACCTAGGACACCTTGAACCTCTAAGTGTCTAGCTCTCCATATAGTCTGCACAACATGGTCACTACATATCAGTATGGATGCCTAAGTAATATTTTTGGGTAGTCATTTGAGACCCTAGTATTAAATTTGTTTCCATGGAACCACCAATTTTTCGTAAGATCCCTAGGCTTGTGAGGGAATTATTTCACCAATTCAACATCTGATGCAATCTCTCCCTCAATCAACTGGTAGCATGAAGTGATCACTAAATGATGGAAGGAAGCAACATGTATTCCTTGTGCATTTATTATTTTCTTATCATCTATGTGTACGTTCCTTATAATCCAATATATGGCCTTTGCATAGGGAAATAATGTCGCATGAGACACTATTTTTTGAAACCTTGATTTTTGGATGGCTTGATATACCAAGAGGTTTGGGTCTTTATTTAGAATTTGGGGGGGATTTTGGTCAGTGAATATTTGATAAATCTCAAAGGTGTGTCCTTGTCAATTATGCACTATGTATTATTGTACACAAGTCTTGGGTATCAATATCAACTTCCTCTTCCTTTGCTGAGGAGATCTCAATAATAGGGTCTTTATCATCTCTCTCAGATTTTCTTCTGTAGGTGGACATGGTTGGACATGTAAAAAACACATTTTCTCATAACAACAAAGTCTTGTCATTAGTACATATAARATCAAGTAATAAACATAAGAAATGTTTAGAAACTTGTTTATCACAAAATATTTAGATCTATAGATTCCTAGGATGAGAGTCATTGTGGTTGAAACACTAGGAGAAAAATGATTCACTATTTTATCACAAAAGCATCAATTACTTTTTGAAAGAAGGGGCCCAAAATGCATGCAGTTATTTATGTACAGAGATTCTCTGCTCGTAAATTTTGGCAATCACTACCCGTAATTAAATGTGAGAGCCCCAATACAACCCATGCATTACCGAGCGAGATGATACCAAACTGAGAGTTAGTTTCCCTAGAAATGACCCATAGCCATTTTCAAGCAGACACAATAGACAAGTCATTTACCATAGCACCCAAACGTCAAATGACAAGAGTCTTCCAACCAATAATAACACATATTCACGAAAGAATACATAGGAAAACAACCCCTATGAGGGAGCCAAAATGATACTCTAAACTCCAAACAACATGAAAAAGATAACTTGACATGGGGGGAAGGGAAATCGCGAGGTTGGAGAGGGTTAGGGGGGCCAAGGAGTGAAGCGTCTGGGTTATCTCATGGTTGGTTTGGGGGAACTCCAAGGATGAGGCACATAATGAATTTTTTAAATCCTTGTGTGACCCTAATGAGGAAACAATGCTACAAAATGATTGTCCAATAAGAAACAAATTCTAGATCATGATCACCTTTTTCTACAAGTGATTTGCAAACATAGTAAATCCAAACGAGATTTTACATAATCGAAAAAAAGTTATTAGGCATACGTTTGATCATTGTTGGCCCTTGACCAAGTTTTGAGGAACACTTGGTCATATTTGACTGTTTTTGGACTTCGACAGCCTGTCAAAGAGGGAGCGACAAGCGAAGCAAAGATCACGGGATCTCAACCCACTTTTGGGAACCTTTTAGGTTTTTGGGTTAATGTAATGGGAAAGGGATTTCGTTCCATGGGTTTACCCATGCTTAGGCCCATTTTTGTAATCTATAAATAGATACTTAGGCAATAGGAGGATAGTAGTAGTACATCTATGTGATGTATAGTTGATGGCTTAGTGCTAGTAACTAGATCTATGTGATCTGTTTCATATTGTAAGTGCCCTATGCATGATTGTAAGAAGCTTGTAGAGCTCGGTGCAAGTTGTTGTAGTTTAGTGCTGAGGTGCAAGGAAGAAGGATCTAGTGACCTGCGCAGATCTTTTGTCCTGTGCAAAGTAAGGATTATTGAAGTTCTGTGTTGTAACTTCTTGACCGAGATAATAAAGAAGAAGACTTTGTGGACATAGCCCCAGGGTGGGGGTGAACCACGGTAACTTTGTGTGTTGTTCTATGTTCTTCGATTTGATGCGAAATTCCTTGATGTGTATAGATAGATCTAGTTGTGCTTTGTGCTTATGAGATACGAATGAATGTTAGATCTGATATATAAATCGCTTAGTGCTTGATCTACTGAATCTAATCTACATTTATGTGGCTAAGTATTGAATCATATTTAACCTGAGTATTCACTGCGAAGCTCTGTGCTATCTACGAATTATAATAAGGGTTAAATATTGATGAATAATCTATGCTAAGTGCCCTGTAAAATATATAATCACAAATCAGTGTCCCAGCTAAGGTTGCAGACATCTGAGTCATGCAACCACCCTTGCCTCTACCTCGGGTGAGACTTCATCTTCTTCGCAGGTGTTTCCGAAAGGGACGGTAGTTAGGGTTTTGTTGATGCGCTCTTGAGAATTGAACCCTGGGTTTGCCCCTATGCCAACAAATGGTTACGTTGCTGGGACCAAAACTGTGATTACTGGGAACTGAGGAAGAAGAAAATTTGTGCAAAAGGAAGCTTTGTGCATAGATCTGTTTCCCTAGTGCGCATATTTTTACTCGACCTATGAAGCTTTGTGCCAGTATTAAGGTCAGATCTGAAGAAAGGAGAATCAGATCCGAAGAAAAGAAGCGATATCTAAACATTCTGTGCTATAAGAAAAGTAAAAGTGGAAATTTATGAAAGAAAGAAGTTAGATCTACAGTTTAAAGAGGTAAGATCTGTAAGCCCTATGCTCTAATAAAGGTAAGAATATTCAAAAGTTCTTAGATCTGGAAGCTTTGTGCTCTGTAGAAGTAACATAAGTGAAATTTTTTGTTTCTAGAGCATGGATCTAGGTATGTTTGATAGATTTTGTCCTAGCTTGAAAACTAGGTCATTAATAGATGAAAGAAAGTTTGATATGAATAAATTTCATAAGTATAATGATAGATATGTTATACCTATGCATAGAAAGAATGTCTGGACTAACAAGTGGATGTAGGATTCTAGAAATAATTTTTTGCAGGCTACTTATCATGATCCTAGCGTGCAGTACAGAAGAAGTTGGGGATCATTTAAGAGAAAGAGAGGATTATCCCTCTGTTACAGTTGCAGAAGATCGAGACGTCTTGATAAGGAATGCCTTGGGAGAAAACCTAGTTGCCTTTGTTGTAAGGCTATGGACCATCAAGTATTGGATTGCCCTAGAATGATTGATAGACTTGAAAAGATGAATATGGAGCAAGCAAACCCTGAAGGAGACCAAGAAAATAAGATTATTATAGAAACCCAGCAAGAATCAGAGAAAATATTAATACAGATAAAAGAAACCCTGAAGGAACATAAAGATGTTCGATTACCAGAGATCTTCAAAGACAAGGAGCATGTCGAAGCAAGAATAGGGGACTTCGACATTGACTATATTCTTGACAAAGAAACACAAGTGAACATTATGCTAGAAAGGACTTGGGAAGCTATAGGAAATCCTACCATGATCCCTTCCCTAGGAGGAACAAGTTTATTAAGAGGAAAGCTAGTAAACCTATGTGCAAGGCTCACCCGAATACCTATGACTGTCAATGGAAATTTGACAGAGGAAGACTTTGAGATTATTAATTTTGTTGAAGACAGCACGCCGTTTACCATGCTCATAGGAAAACCCTGGATTGATAGAGAACAAGCCAGAAAAAGAGAGGAAGAAGACGTTTTGGAACAAAAGAAGCAAGAGTTAAAAGACTTTATGACTAGAAGGACTGTACAGTGGATTGAAGAATAGAAGATCCGATCGCAGATATTTAATCCTAGAAACTCAGATGTCGAGGTTAAGAGAATGCTAGAGGATCCACAGAAGATTGAGTTACCTATTTTCGACATAGAATAAGTATTACCCAGGAACCCTAGAAAAGAATTTCAATAGCGCGAAGCAACTAAGACCACAGAGGATAAGCACCAGAATGGTAAAAGCATTTATGAGATGAAGCTCACTGGGAAGAAGGCTAGAAAGTTAAGAAAGAAAAAGGCTAATACTGTAAGGTCAAACAAAGTTCTAGAGGATACTTCACAGAAAGAAACATTGCAGAATTGGAGCTTCGCCGAGATATCAGAACAATGACATAGAGTACTTCGCCATGACGAAGCAATATGGCCATTGGGGAAGATATATACTTTTGAATTCCGCTTCAAATGGGAAGAAAATAAATAAAGGTTCGTCATCCAACCGTTGAAAAGCACCATAACGGATCGAACAGGATTTAATGAAGGATCATACCCATTGCAAGTAGACAATTGCTAAGTTTCCCTACTTAGTCCATCGCGCCACACACTGAGAATACTTTTTGCTAAATGGGAATTTGAGCACGAAACCTGAGATTAACTCACCCTGAGATCATTACCTTGTTTCCATACTATTCATTGTAGTTCATGAATTCCTTTCGCACCCGAGCTAGATGACCCAAGCTTGTATGTTGAACGAGCTCAGTGTTGCTAAGAAAATAGTTGAAGAAGTTATAATCGACTTAATGATTGAGAGAGTCATGTCAGAGAAAGGAGTGTCTACAGGTGTACATGAATCGTCCTCGGGAGAATTTCCAACTTCCCCCTCCACTTCTCGAGTAGGACCATCCTGACTGCCTTCGAAAAGACGATTTAAGCTTGGAAACGACTTCGCCACTGTGAATATGATCCCAAGTATCTTACCTAGATATATCCCACCACTAAGAAGCACAGTGAATCGAGACACTGTACCCAGAGACTTTGACTATGCTTTGGTCACTGTGTACCTCCCGAAAGGAGTGCGCGCAGTTTGTGCTGACCAGGATAAGCTCACTACGCTAAAATTCAGTGATTTTAACCTTGGAGATCACAAGGTTTACAATATGCTAGCCCCACACAAGTACCTAGCTATCACAAAAGGGAGGAACCCGAAGATTGTCCCTCGGCAATGGACCCATAACATTGCGTAGTTGACCCTCCTCAATGTAATGAAGATTCCTCATTTCGGGAGGAATCAAGAAGTAAATGCATGCGTCAGATTGTTGTTGTCCTGCTACCACGGAGGATACCTATGGTTGGATCGCCGCATCACGGTGGATTTGATTCTGATCAATCGGATCACAGGGCTAAGCATGTAGGGCCCTGACCCACAGGAGTTTTACCTAGGGAAGACCGCAGATTGCGCTCTTGCCCAGGGAATAAAAGACACATACAACGATGTAGAGAAGGGCATGCGAGGCTACAAGGTAGCCTCCATTGATAATGCAGAAATGCACCTTGGTTTCCATATGATCGTAGGAAAGTTAGTTCGTAAGAACCGACCCACATAGGTGACTGGATTTGTAGTTGACCTCGCAGGTAAGTGTGTGGAGGGACTACAAATGAACTGGGCGAAGTACCTGGTAAATCAACTAGAGCTTAACTATAGGGAAGCACAATACCAGGGGTATGAGTTCCACTTTAGTTGGTTTCTCATACTCAGCGCTTTCATCACCTAGGAGCTACAAGAAGGTGCCACATTTTCGGAGTTCTAACCCTTAGAACCGCTGGATGTGAAGTTTTGTACGTTGTGGTACTCCAGTGACATGAACAAGCAGTGGCATTCCAATGCCATCTTCCACGCTTATTACAACTAAGTGAAGAATGCCATCCAGTCTACACCGCACTTCACACCGAACACACTTCATAGGTTTTGACCTTTGATCAAATTCAGCGTCGACCACCACTTCCCCTATATCACAGTGTGCACTGATGAGAACAAATAACAACTCCAGTCGTACTACAAGCTGACAGACGAAGACTTGGAGCAGATTACCAAGGAATGGTCGACGAATCTTCTTGTTCCAATGGACCCCATGGAAATATCCGACCTGGACATCCCTGAAGATATATTAGATACACCTGGACTGAGCAAGACTAAGAAGGGTGATGAATTTCAAGACATCCATAGCACATCCACGAAGACTACTTCTCTCTCACCTGCGCAGGGAGGTGATGGTGAATAACTAGGTGGCACAGAGGTTGAGAAAAACAAAGGTGAGGTTACTTCGCCTAGAGAGGAGGAGGAGCCCTCTAAGAAAATGAATGTCACCCCACCAAATCCCTCATCCTGGACGAAAAATAAGGCCACCTGGACTACGTTTAAGACTACCCTCACACAGGACGACTTCAACTTCATGATCATCACACTGAATGATGCCTCACTAGAGATCGCATAAAGGCAAGAAGCGAAGCAAGAGGATATATTCAGCCGACTCAAGGGTGAACTTCAAGAAGTGTAGTAGGCACTCCAGCCCAACCAAGCCGTTTCTACTACACCTTTGACGATGGGAACAACAGGAACACGTGATGAGCCCACTCAACTACACTAGATTGTCGAGAAAGTCGAAGTGCGCCCTTGACGAGCTCACGAAGACACAACGCAAGCCACCCAGGCTTTGGCACAAGTATAGAGCACACTTATAGAACAACAGAGGAAGATAGAACAAGAACAACTTGCCTTACAAGTGAAGTGGGAAGAGGAGAAAGCACAGTTACAGCAGAGCAAGGACCAATTGCTAGCAGAGCACCTTGACATGCAGGAACGAGTTCACAAAGTACTTCGCTCTTTGATGGTCATTGAAGTGAATATTGAAGAATGTGTCCCTCAGCAGGTGACACAACTTGAAGAAGTAATCCAACAACTTCAACAATGCATCGTAGATCTGGAACTTCGTACCGTACCTGAGACTTCACAAGAAGTAAGATATCTAAGGGAGGAAACTGCCCATAGCGTTGTTGACAGGTTAAAAACCTTGGCTTTGGAATGTAAGTAGTTGAGTGCTAGAAGTGCCCAGACTTATGAGAACCTCACAGAGAACCYYRAATTGCAGACATTGGAAACGTAGCTCCAAGACACCAAGAAGCATGCAAACATGCTAYAGGCATAGYTGAAGGCCTTGACCCCTGTTGAAAGAATGAAGTGATTTCCAGAACAACGCACCTCCCAACAATAGGTACACATGTTGCAAAGTAAATTGATGGAAGTCTCTCAATGAATTCAACCCCTCCAGGAGAAATCATGCCAACTGTTCACTGAAGTTGAGAGCCATGCAGTCGAGCTTGAAGAGGTTGTTATCATTACAGAACAACGCATGGAAGGACTAGTAAACAATGCAATGATCTAGGAGTTCATTGAGCAAGAGGTTGTCACACTACAGTAGGTCAAAGTAACTCGAGCCAATCTCGAGACATTTGAAGCAGAGTTGATTAGACTAGACTGATTCGGGATGAGTCGCAGGTGAGTGTTGGGGTCCTGTTGGCCCTCGACCAAGTTTTGAGGAACACTTGGTCATATTTGACCATTTTTGGACTTCGACAGCCCATCAAAGAGGGAGCACCAAGCGAAGAAGATATCGCAGGATCTCGACCCACTTTTGGGGACCTTTTAGGGTTTTGGGTTAATGTAACAGGAAAGGGATGTCAACCCATGGGTTTACCCACGCTTATGCCCATTTTTGTAATCTATAAATAGATACTTAGGGAATAGGAGGATAGTAGTAGTACATCTATGTGATGTATAGTTCATGGATTAGTTCTAGTAACTAGATCTGTGTGATCTGCTTCATAATGTAAGTGCTCTGTGCATGATTGTAATAATCTTGCAGAGCTCAGTGCAAGTTGTTGTAGTTTAGTGTTGAGGTGCAAGGAAGAAGGATCTAGAGAGCCGCGCAAATCTTCTGTCCTGTGTGAAGTAAGGATTATTGAAGCTCTATGTTGTAACTGCTTGAACGAGATAATAAAAAAGAAGACTTTGTGGACGTAGCCCCAGGGTGGGGGTGAACCACAGTAACTTTGTGTGTTGTGCTATGTGCTTTGATCTGATGCTAAATTCCTTGATGTGTATAGATAGATCTAGTTATTCTTTGTGTTTATGAGACAAGAATGAATGTTAGATCTAATATATAAATCACTTAGTGCTTGATCTACTTAATCTAATCTATATTTCTATGGCTAAGTTCTGAATCATATTTAACCTGAGTATTCACTGTGAAGCTCTATGTTGTCTTCGAAGTATAATAAGGGTTAAATATTGATGAATGATCTATGTTAAGCGCCCTGTAAAGATATAATCACAGATTTGTGTCCCAACTAAGGTTTCATACATCTGATTCCTACAACCACCCCTGCCTTAGGTGATACTTCATCTACTTCGCAGGTGTTGCCGAAAGGGCCAGTAGTTAGGGTTTTGTTGGTGCGCTCTTGAACGTTGAACCCTGGGTTTGCCCCTGTGCCAACAATCATGTGAGTGAAGGTTGAATGGGATTTTCCAAGTGGGTAATATCTAGGGGGTGTTAGTGATCCATGTGGATATAAGTGGCCACCCACATTTTCCAACTCGCTCAAAACAGTTTTCTGGCAATTTTGGCAATTTACTATTTTTAGCAGTTTTAATTTTCGGGGCCATTTTGAGGGCCTAAATGAAGGTTTTTCAGGATAGATATTCTCAATTATATCCTAGGGAATAATTTATCCCCCAAAATGAATCTCCTCGAAGATACCTTTCCAATGAGATATCGTGCGCCTAAAACGAAGATCGTATGCAAAAGTTACGACCATGGGAAGTTGATGTATCGACTTACCCAAACGAGGCCCACATGAATTTTGGCGCATCATCTCCTACGGTTAGGTTTTTGGATGTATAGGTTTTTGAAATTCCTGTTTATTGTAAAAATTCCTTCAGAGCCTCATTGTAGGCATCTTCTTGCGAATGCGAGTAGCCATCACATCTCTTCTTAGATATAAGCTACCACCATTCTAGCAAATCTTTCACTCTGTATTTTTACAGTCTCTATACATTTCTTTCATTAATAAAAATAATGTATTACTGTATCTCTGTATTTATGGTTGCATATTTGATACATTTATGTTATATTATTGGATATCTGTGATATCTTTGTGTATTTCTTTATTATATCTCCGCTCTCATTTCATGCTGAAAAATAATCCGGATCAGTGGTATCAAAGCAGGCTGCTCTTGATCATTTTTTCAGTTCATGTCCCCAACAAGGTCCAAGTATAGAAAGTTTTCTATAGAGCTTGTCTCTCTTGAATACAATCAATCTCGAACGCCCAAGAAACCCTCCATGGCGGAAAAAAAGAAAAAAGACAGAGAAAAAGATTGTATCAATATGTTGCTTGAGCAAGCTCTCATGTGACAGAGGGACGAAATGATAGTGAATTTTTCCCACATCCTTCAATGACCATCGATAGAAATAGGTGCATCTTCATCAAAAATCCACTTTGGAAGCACCTCTCCTTTCAAGGTACAAGTTAATTTTGATATTCCTGTATTTGAAGGTCAGATAGATGCGGATGCCCCAGACAAATGGTTAAGTTTGTTAGAAGGTTATTTATTTGTTCATAATTATTCCAACAGGGAAAAGATCACCTTTGCACTCCTTAAATATCTCCGCCATGTCAAACATTGGTGGGAAACTTACTGGGAGAAAATTTCCATAGAGGAGTCTAGAATATATGGAGTCGATCCCACTTGGGAGTTTTTGTGGATCCAGTAAAGGAACAGTATTACCCTATTGCCAATTATGAGGACCAATACATGAGATGGACCACACTGCGGCAAGAGAGGGGCCAAGCAGTTCCAGATTTCACCAATACCTTCCATACCCTGCGCACCAAGATGGGTATAAAAGACTACGAACAACATTTGGTTCTGAAATACCGTGGGGCTCTACACAGATACATCCAAATTGAAATGGATTTTCTTGACATCTCATCACTCTGTGTTGCTTATAGATATGTTGTTAAAATCAAGCATAAATTTAAGCACCAGAACAAACGGGAG
>JASDQU010371766.1:14388-24396 GCA_032191745.1 Picea mariana | reverse complement strand
AGATAGGTTATGATTCCATGTCCAATGTTGTAGCTCACCTATCTGTAGTAATTTTGTTGCCTTCTTCTTTCTCGATCAATCTAGCTGATCCACCTACCAAACCTAATTTAATCATTCACTCTTGATATTCAAATGGGTACTAGGATTATCCTTATAGAAATCTAAGGGTAACTTCTAGTGCTAACATTTTTGGCACTGTTGCCGAGGATGGAAATGAATAAAATCTTCCCTAGGAGAATGACAAAGCTTATGACCAGCACTTGATGGTGAAAAAGAGTTGGTGACAGAACATACAACATTTTTCACTTGGTGACTCCACACATTTGAAGAATGAGCTTAGACATAAAAATGAAAGGAAGACGCAAGAAGTCCAAGTATCAAGTGATAATTTTCATTCAAGAACTTATGTTAATTTTTGTTAGTTCGTTCTTATATTTTCCTTCACATATCAGGAGAATCATCCTTTGCTTTGTTTACCCTGATGATCATAAACCTTCATTTATATATGCCTCTTTGGAAGAAGAAGGTCTGCATTCTTCTTGCATTATTGATGTTGACCCTATTCCTTAATCTAAAAAACATGAGAAAGATGATGCACATATACTCATATATCATGAACCTGATCATTCTTGTCATTATGTAGATAATAGAGTTGATCCATTACCTTCTACCATTACCGTTGAAACTTGTAATCAACCTATTGAACCTTGTATTCATCCCACCTACGTTTAGTCCAGAACAAGAATGAAATTTTTTAAACCTTTGAGGCTGCCAATTATCCTTCATGATTATCCTCCCAATTTTATTGATGATCTCCCTATGTTTAATGGAGGACACCATGTTGCAGCTAAGAAACACCTGGCATCTTTTGAAAATTTCCTTAATAATTTTGAAATTATACATGAGGATGTAGTTATGAGAATATTTTACAAATCCTTATTTGGAGATGCTACTTTATGGTTTAGAAATATGGAATCTTGTTCCATTTGTTCGTGGACTAATTTTCATGGTGCATTTTTTAGATACTAGGGTGAAAAAAAATCCTTTGATCAGTACTTAACTGATTTTAATTCCTTGAGAAGAGAGGAGGATGAAGTTCTTGCTACATTCAAAAAGAGGTTTCACATTTTTTATTGCAGTATACCTTTGGAGATCCGACCTTCTAAAACTGCTGCCATGGTTTACTATATAGCATCTCAACACCCTGATCTTGTCCTTTTTTTAAGAGAAAGGAAAGCCTCATCATTAGAACATTTTTTTGTGGATGTTGAAGAAATTGACGAAAACTTTTGGGTTTGTGATACACTTCAAGATTAGGTTTATCTTGAAGATTCGCATGCACAGGAACATAAGGATATAAACATAAATCATATTTGGGACAGTATTCTACATTATTTTCATATTTTTCTATTGATTGGGATATAGATTATGCTTGTGTTCATTATTCAAATCCGCTTGACAATTTTGTAGAGGATGATTGTACATAGATGTGTTATAGAAGACCTTCAATTGACCATAATGGGAGCATTTTAAATCCTATTATGAAATTATCACATGATCATTTTGTTGAAGAAGAATTTTGTGCTCCAAAGCATCTTACTATTTATATTGGAAATCAGTAGCCCTTGTTTGTTTGTGACGACATCCAGGATCATATGTTCTCAAGCTTTGGTCAGGGGTTTTTATTGCATGATCAAAGAAATTTTGTTTCTCCTGATTGTCATGAAATGAATTATGCCCAAAGTTGTTGTTTAAGGAACAAGGAGGTCACCTTTTTCTCATCAAAAGAGAATTTATGCAGTGTCAGTTATCTCTTGTGGATCAACAACTTTTTTCTCTTGATTTTGAAGACCCAGTAGCAGTTATGTTGGAATCTTATTTTTCAAAAATTTTGAAGTTTTCATATTTCATCATACCACCAGTACTTGAAAGTGAGTATGATTTTACAAAGGGTTTCTTGTGGTTGTTGTTATGTATCTTTTGTTATTTATTGATCAGATGTAGAGATGAGAATCATTATGTCACAAATTTATTTGAATGGTTACTGTGGAATTTTTCTTACACCTAAGAAAATTTGTCTTTTGCTAGTTAGAAATGGGGATGTGCATAAATAAGCTCACTCCATGAGCATGTGATTTTTAGTTTGAGTTAGTTTGCAGTATGTTTTCTGGCATGTGTGTTTTCAATTTTCAATCAGGATCAAAAGTGCTCTCAGGGCAATATGAACAGGGATATAGTTTGCAGGAATAACAATGGAGTTGCATGCTAGCTTTTGCAGTGTGATTGATTTGTAGTTGGAATACACAGTTYCTTATATCACAGTTAAATCCAGATCTTAGTAAAGGCAAAGTGGTMTGCAAAGTTATTGGTAGCTCGTGGGGAGCATGCCACCCCCCATGGAGCCTATGTTAGCAATGTAATTTCCATTATCAATTTGGTCATTTTTCAGTGTTATGGTACTTTTGTAGCATCTGGGTTTAAATTGTTGTGGAAAAAAATATTGGTTCTTACCATCCCAATCTCCATGTYTTTATTCTATGCTACATATGTCATTGAGCATCGACTGAACCAAGTCTACAAATCAATACAACATACAAGTTAGCACTTAAAACTTATCTCGACATACATAAGCTCCAAATCCATGAGGAGGAGGAGCCCACGAGGGAATATTTCACAATGTTTCAAATACATATGAGGGTGTTGCTACATATAAACACGAATGCATAACATATTAGGGCGCATGTGGAATATATTCCACAGAGAAGAAATTAAAAAAACTACCAAAAGTGTTATTCAAACTTTAATGTGCCAAGTGCTAACTCCAAAACCCTCGCGCGTTGAGCAATTACCAAATTCCAAATTGTCATTGCTAAAATATTCAATTTTCAAAGGTGTGCAAGCATTCAATGCTGCCCAAGCCAAGGGGAGAGAATCCACGAAGTTTTTCCAAAAGGGTACTTCACACCATCACAAACATGTTATTGAGGAATTTGTCCATTATCTAAATTCAAATGTTTGAAAAGTGGAAAGTATGCCCGAGATGTAAAACCAAAGACACATAAAGTCAGACGCATAGATATATTTTGTATAGTGAAATCGTTTTCTCTAGACTAGTACATGGGTGAAAATTTATGAACGAATGGTTTGCTGCAAGGACAATTTTTTCCATTGAATCATATCATTGTTTTTTGAAAAGAAAATATTTTTTTGATCGTAGAAGGAATTCTCTACAAAGGATGGATCGGTTGATATTCACATTACTAAAAAGGGTAGAATTATGTTACTGGAACATGGCTTGTCTGAAAAATTATAGTTTTTTGAATAACTATAGGTTGGAGCACATGTATGAAACATTTGTAGAAAAAGAAAAAAGAATTCCAGAAGACCAGTGTGTCTAGGATGAGCACATTGAAAATGCATATTGSGCTTAGAATCAATCATCTTCAAATAAATACCTTGTGTTGTTCTTAGGGAATACTTTCAATTCGTGTAATTTCCCATTGGCATTGAGAGGTAACTTTTGTAAGCATGTTATCAAAGTTGGCACATTGTGTGGAGATGTGCAGGACCTCAAGGAAATGATTAATTTAAATAAGAAAAATATCAGAGATTAAAAACATCAGAAACAGAGATTTCACATAAAAATATGCCACGCTATGAAAGTGTTGTAGGAAGAGTTTTTGCAGTGAATTTTACCAGGACGTTGTGAAAGTACATAGTTAGCCTAGATTCGAGTCTATTCAACTGCCATATGGAGTGGATGTGCCAAAAAATCATGTGCACCAGAATAATCAAGTAGTTTCCCCTCGAACCATATAGTGTTGATGATATTTGTATATATTAATTAGTCAACAAACTAAATCCTAGAATCTAGCAATTTGTTTGAAAAATGATATTATTTTGTTGTAACTCTTTGATATTATTAGAAAGCTAAAGATGTCGAACTCCTAGGATTAGGGGATAAGGAAATGGCTATATTTTGGAAGTTTTCCAAGGTTAGAAGGGTTTAGTCCAGAGGCTTGAGAGATATTGATGAGTAGTTTGCCTGCTTACTTGTAAGCGTGAGGGCCTGTGATGTAATTTTTTTTTCCATGGAAGATTAATAGAAGTTGTTTTTATCAGAATGTGATTTCTTTGTTCTCCATTTCTTCTGTTATCTTCTTGTTTGAATATAGTGCATATTTTGAAGATCAAAGGATGCCTTTGGTTAATGGATCCTTGAGCAGCAAAGGATCTGCTTCAAATTGCATGTTAATCATTGTTTTGTTCAAGCACCTTTTATTCCATTCTACATAGATCATATTTGTTTGTAAACATTATTATTTTTGTCATATTATCCATTCCTCTACGCATCATCATATAAGCTCTTGGTCTGATAGTTCAGGTTGATTTCCTTCAATATGGAGAGAGGTTATGACTACATGCCCAATGTTGTAGCTCATTGATCTGTAGTAAGTTTTTTGCCTTCTCCTTTCTTGATCATTCTAGTTGATCGACCTACCATACCTAATTTAATAATTATCTCTTGATATTCAAATGGGTATTGGGCTTATCCTTATAGCATTCTAAGGGTAACTTCTAGTGCTAACATAATGTACACATTTTCTAATTTTATTGCTAAATTTGATTCTACATTACTACTAACGCATGCCAATGATGATAGTATACTCTGGCACGAGCGATTTGGTCATCTAAATTTTAGGTAAATGAAACAATTCAACAAACAGAGAATGCCCAAAGGATTTCTCGATATACATTTTTCTAAAGGAGTTTGTCAAGGATGTGTTCTTGGAAAATATCCTCAAGAGAAATTTCAGAAAGGGAAGGCTTGAAGGGCCTCCTCTCCCTTAGATCTTTTCCACAGTGAACTCATGGGTCCTTTTCCTCATCCTTCTGTCAACAAGTTGAGGTATATAATGGAATTCATTGATGATTACACAAGGCACACTTGGGTATATTTTCTCAAGCATTAGTTTTAAGTTTTTGAGCATCTTAAATATTTCAAAGCACATGAAGAGACCCACTCCGAGAATATGATCAAGATTATCCACAAAGATAATGGGGGGGATTATGTAAACAAGGATGTACAACATATTTGTGACGAGGAAGGTATACAATTATAGCATACAGTTCCATACACTCCACAAAAAAATGGGGTAGTTGAGAGGAAGAAACAATCTATCAAAGAAATGGCCAATTGTGTGTTGCATGCAAGGTACCTTCCCTCTAATCTTTGGGATGAAGCACTTAACTATGATAATTGCATACATAATGGGACTCCTCATATATCTTTGAAGGACAAAACAAATTTTAAGGCCTCGATTGGTATCAAACCAAAAGTCACCCACTTCCAAATCTTTGGATCACACACATGGGACCATGTACCCTCTGAAAAAGGGAAGGCGTTAGATCCTCAGAATATATCATGCATATTCGTTGGATATACCGAAGGTGTGAAGGGTTATAGGTTGATATATCCCTCAATAGACAATATCTGCATTGAGAGGAGTGCTCAATTTGAAGAAAGTTCCATGTGTTGGTCCTAAGGTCTGCACCTGACTGCTAAAGGGCAGAGCTAGGCCACCTCTAGTAGGATTGTTGAAGAATATCACTATATGGTTTCCCTTATTTGGTGGCATGCATTTTGGTGAGCATATAAAGATATGAAGAATAAAACAAATGAAATAAAAACAAGCAAACAATTTGTTACTTGTTGTATGAAATTTCAGACTTGAAATAATATTTCAGATCCAAGACATGTACCTGGACACAAATCATTCAAACAGGTTGTATTAAAATAAACTATTCACTGAAACAATAGTTGATATCATGTTGCATGACAATCAACAATTCACTAAGAAAATAGATGAAAGGAAAAGAAACAACACTTTGTATTCATTTCAATTTTCATCTAGATAAGATAAGAAGGCACACAAGATTTGAGAAAACACAGTTTGACACCAAAAATTATATTCACCTGGTGGGAAACTTAACAGTCTTATGCTTCAAGGCCCAGCCAAAATCGTAATGTGTGATCCCTCCAAAAACTAAACCCTTTTACATTCGAAGATCCATCTATTTATCTCTATCAAAAGAGGGTTTGATTACCTATCTAGGATCTAAACTCTAGAGTTCAACTTTACATCACAATCAGATCATGTATATATAACTTCACTGTTACTGCTTGATTACAATGTGTGAACATTTTTTTAAACTGAGTGGAGTTGAGATGAAGTGTTAGTTCATCACTCCCCATCAATTCAACCTTAAAAAAAATATTATTCTTATCAAAAATAACAATTCATTACAAGTGGCAAAAATACCTCTAACTAAACTTTAAAAAGATCTATTTGTGCAACTGGAACTTATTGTTGATAACTGAAGTAAAATATATGCATAGAAAAAAGTTTTCATAAGTTGTGGTTGGTAGTTGACTTTGCATTGATTCCCACTTCCACTAAAATCTGGAGACCAATCTTGAATACATGTGGATCATCTGGCATAGGTCCTAAATTCATTTTCCCTTCAACAACAGTAGAATTTTAGATTATCTCTTTCAAGAACATGCAGGTTTTCTGAAGATTCTTTTGCAGCTTTTTATATTTCTTCTGTAGCTCAGTGTGATGCACTTCAAGATCCTTTTTTTTTGTTGTAGACTTTGAATTTGTTTCCTCATGTCATCATTTTGTTAGTTCAAAGCTTGCACCTGGTGGTTCTCATCTATATCCCTATCAGCTTCAAATTTTGGCTTGATTAATGTCCTTACTTTGCTTCCATTTTTTATCCCTTTCTCTTCCTCTACAATTGGTTTATTGAGGTCAATGGAAATCTTGGATTTCCTTGGCCTCATTTCATACCTGAGTGATTTCTCAGGTTTTTTATCAGTTGCCTCTCTCACAGGTTCCTGCATCATCATATTTTTTCCTTTGATCTCTGGTTTGACATCATGAGGAACCTGCTCAGGGGCCAACTCTGCATCTGGAGTTATGTCATCAAATTCCTGCTCAGGGTCTAGACCAAAGTCCATCACATTTTGTTTTGATTCCATATCTATAGGGTACTATTTTTTTACAACAACATACTTTACACCTAAGGTCACCCCTTCAATGTATTTTTTCCTTGACTTATCCCCCATCATCCCTTTCAATTTATGGATAGTCATATCCTCCATATTGGAAAATTCGGAGAGGTTTTCTTCAGTGTCCTCATCCTCAATTACTATGGGATTTTGGTCTTTTAAGGATGGATCAAAYARTGCCTTGGAATTCAACCTCAACTGGTTTGTGAGCCTAGTTTTTCTATTAGGTTTTCTTGGCATTTCAGGGACCTGGCTCCCTTTCCTCTTTTTACTTTGTTTGGCCTCAAGGGATTCCTTAATTAGGGTGTCTACTGGCACAAATTCTGCTTCAACAATCTTAGGATTGGTCGATTTAGTCCTCTTTTGTTTTCTTGTTTTGACTTGAGAGTTTTATCTTGCTTCATGGTAGTGGGAACATGCTTATCCTCAGAATGTTCATGTGACAGTGGGCCTACTGGGTTGTCCCATTCTTCTCCTTGTCTGATATAGTTCCTGACATACACTTTTCCACTTTCCCTTTCCCTTTTTTTTTCTATAGACGACCTTAATTGTCTTCGAGGGACTTCTTCTCTTAGTGGAGTAATTGATCATGATTTCTCATATTGGGTTCCCCCTTTTTTAGGTGTGATATTATTTTTGGCTTGTTGGGTTGCTTTCGATGAACACCCAGGTTCAGGAGAAATCCTAGCTTCTTGGTTAGCCTTGTCCCTCTGTTCTTTTTGTTTTGGATCAACTTCTTGTCCTTCCTCTTGTAACCCTAAAGACTCCAAAAAATACATCCAGGGAATTTCTATTTCATTTAAAGCAAAGAGAACCATAATTTTAATGAACCCCTGGTGATATAGGCTTCTATGAGCAGATTCAGGGTAATTTTGGATTCTCTTAGACATTTTAGTTAATCTCTTAAGAAAATATAAGGGGATGTTTAGTTCTTTGTCACCATTTAAGTGCATAAGGAATCAGATGTGATAATAGTGAACGATTAAGAATCTAACTTTTCCCGTGATATACCTTTGAACTACAATGAGAATGCCCCTCCATTCTTCATTAATCCACATAATTGATATTCCCTAGCTCCAATCAAGGTTTTGGTGTTCCGCCACTAGAAACTTGTTGCAAATTTCAACATGCAATTTTCCCTTTTTAAACCATATCTCACCACTAATCGGGAGAGTGCATGCCCCAGTGATGAAGTGATCTATAATATGAATGGTGGTGTCCCTGAGTTGGGACTGAAACCCATCGAAATTATGCACAAAGAGCAAGGCCACTCCTGTGTGATGTTCATTGAAGGTGCATATAAAGTCGAACCATTCTCCTCTGATAAATATATCTCTTATTTCTGGAATTGCTTCGAATAGTTCGAGCCATGTTGGCTATGTTCTGTTCAATTTCTAACACTCTCGGGGTGACACCATTGTGCTCTAGCTACTCCTGATGAGAGTGATGGTCAAATTCATGCATTGTTTCGGGTTCATTTACCACATGTAATAATAACTAGACACAACCCTGCAACAATAACAACTCAAGTCACAAACATATATGATCCTTAGCACAAAATTTGTAATGATGGTTAAACTAGTGGAAACATGCACGATCTTGAGTGCACATGGAAATGAAAAAACATGTGATGTGCCAACACACCATTATTTAAACTTTTGAATATTTTTAGCACGTTAAAACTCATAAAACAATGTTTTTTCCATTGTTTACAAGAATAGGGGAATTCTTGCAATTAGTACATTTTACATCACTAGGCCGAGGTTAACCTGTTTGAAACCCAACAGTGACATTACCACGGTGATGTGACTTATTTTATTCAACTCATGACTTGTATTAACCTTATAAAGAGAAAGGAAATKATGAAAAGAAAATAGGAAGATAAAAAAAAATTGAAATGACTCAACACATCATGAAGAGAAACTAAGTAGAAACCAGGTTGACATATGGATGGGCTCATTGGAGAAATAGAAAGAAAAGGTGCAAACCTAGGATTTAACACCATGCATGCATCTCAAGAGCCACATGGAGATACTTCTACACCTCCTCTTGTACTAGACATTCAAGATGATGGATCCTCCCATTTATATATGATTTCATAATCAAATTCAAAAGATCTTGAGCATGCATATGATGATCCACATCAGATGCCCAAATGGGCTTAGTCCACCCTACAGGAAACATGTGACCTTGTGGRAAATCTTGTGGATCAAAGGAGGAMAAGATCCCATTTCAAGGAGTCAACACATGTACTTACATATACAGAACCAATATTTCCCATGTATTKCTACATGTTTCTAGATTCRGACCCTTGGACCTATGCAAAGGATGAATGGAATCCCTTCTGGGAGACAACTATGACCAAGGAGTATAACTCCCTCATCGAGAACCCGACTTGGGAMTTGGTTTCACTTCCATCAAATCAGGAGCTTGACATATGTAAATGGGTCTACATGACCAAGAAGGAAGTAGATGGATAGGTGCACAAGTACAAGGAAAGATTGGTTGCCAAAGGATTTCAGCAAGTCTACGATATTTATTATGATGAGAAATTTTCTCCAGTATCAAAGATGGACTCCATCTGGTTAGCCCTCGCCATTTCCGCAACCATGGGATGGGAAGTTCACCAGATGGACATGGAGAATGTCTTTCTTAATGGATATCTCTCAGAATATATCTACATGGAGTAGCCTCAGGCGTACATACAAAACTCATCTCTAGTATGTCAACTGAAAAATTCACTCTATGGCCTCAAGAAAGATCCTAGAGCATGGTATGATAAAATGGAATCATATTTATTCTCTCACTCCTTCATTAGATATAAATCAAATCCCAATGTTTACATGTTTAGGAATTTTGACTCTTTGTTGATCTTAGTGTTATATGTAGATGGCCTCTTGATCACAAGTAGTTTGTTTGCCACAATTGTT
>JASDQU010371765.1:87564-102384 GCA_032191745.1 Picea mariana | reverse complement strand
ATCCATCTTCATCATATCAATGACAACTCATTGATCCATATTCATCTATGCATTCTCATCAAGGAAAATACATATTATATTACATCAATCATCAATCAATCAATCCTTTGACATCAATCAATCACTTGACATCAATCAATCAAACCATTGGCATCAATGACAACATGATCCAACAGTTTGAAGGAACATGAAGTCCTCCATAATAGCTCTCATATGAAAATAACCCTCCATAGTAGGCCCACCATACTAGATGTGGGGATGTAGGGTTCTCCTATTCTTTAGGGAGTTATTATATAAATTATCTATCTTGGAGTTTTGCTACATGCTCACATTCTATACATTATGTGTAATTTTCTTATGTTATGATATTTTAAGCATTTGGATCATTACATTTGGTATCAAAGCATCGATCCTAGGGTTTTTCTTCCTCAATCAAGTCATCTTGGAGTTTTCACTATAATTTATTTTTAGGGCCACTTCAGACAAAAAAAATTGGAGGTTATTTAGAAGACATAGAGAAATACCTTTGGTACAGATTTTAGGTTCTGGGCAGTTATACGTTTGGATATATACCCTGTGGAAGATAAGGTTTTTGACCAGTCCTATAACTAGTCTCAAACAGGTGTTCTGGGTAAAACAGTCATATCTTCTTAAGAGAAGATCCAAATTCTATGAGACTAGTTGCATTTGAAAGAGAATATTCCATAGTATTTTGGATAAGAATTTCAGAATCCGTTATCAAATATTGGACATGTGGAAGTCTGTACAAGTTCTCTCTCCAAAATAGTCCAAAAATAAGCAAAGTTTGGGAAAGTTATCACAACTTTCACTTAGCACTTCAAATTTTTGTCAAAACTATGGAATTACAGAGAGGACATATCAGAGTACTATAGGAAACAATTTCAGACTTAGAAGGGCCAAAATTTCAGAAATACATAAGAAGGAATGTCATCTAGAAGGATAGACTCCAAACCAGGGTTTCAAAGGTATGTTCACTTAGAACTATCATAAATTTTGATTGGGATGTCCGATTGAGATGATTGAAAATCCATTGGAAAGAAAACATAGAATATTATATTGGAACAAGAATTATAACCATTTTAGATCATTATCCTTAATATACTAAGGTTGTAAGTTGAGGATTGTGGTTAGAATCACTGGCAATACCTAGATTTACAGGAGATGAAGATAAAGATGAAATCAATCCCCTGTAATGGTTAAGGATGGTAAAAGAATATTGTGAGACTACTTTTTGGGAAACATTTAAGTTTTATGGTGAATATTGCAAGTGGTTGGATAGACTTGATGAAAGTACTAGATTCTCCCCCACATGGGAAAATTTTGAAWWWYTTTTCTAAAATAAATGGATCAAGTATACAAATAGGGAGGAGATGTACACAATTCAAGAAGAGTTAAAAGAAGAAAAATAAGAGATGAAGAAGAAGGGTGATGAGCTATCTAAGATATGAGACCTTAATGAAGCACTTGTTAAAGAAGTTCAAAAATTAAAACAAGGAATGAGTAGTAAAGGGAAGTGGGAAAAGGACAAGGCAAGGGAAGAATTGAAGAAGAAAGATGAACAAATATGTAGATTAAGAAACCATAATAAAAAAATATTGGATGAGGTCAAGATATTTAACGAAGAAAAGAAGCCTTATCAAAATCAAGAAGAAACGTGGATCTTGGATCAAGATTATACCAAAATACTTGAAGAGGAAATTTGCAAGAAGGTTGAGGAATTCCTAAATACTGATGAGGTAAAATTAGAAATGAAATCCAGAATTGAAGAATGATGTCAAAATTTGATAAATGGGGTGACATTGAAACTTCAAAAGGAGAAAGAAGACAAGATTCAAGAAGGTCACCAGAAGATACTTGAAGAAATTGAACTTCATCTAGAGGATGTACATGCCAAATATGATGGTATTATGTCCAAGGATACAATAATCAAAGACCAAGAAGATAGAGGATGTCATTGTCTCTAAAAATAATATAGATGAAATTCATGTGCAGAGTGAAGGAAAACCGTGAAATATGAAACCATATCAACCCCCTCATTACCAGGAAATATTTCAAGGAAGACTAGAAGGTCGATATCAAAATTATCAAGGAAGAAGATGGAATACTTTTCAATATTCATGGAACAAGGCATTGCAAAACCATTATTCAACAAGATATTATCATAGACCAACATTTACTACAAATTGCAGAAGCCTCAACAACAATACATGGAATGAAGGGAAAGAAAATTATGCAACAACTAGCCGCCAAGGATTACGACCAGAAATAATTGATTTTGGATGGATGGATCATCATCAATGGAAAGAATAAACCAGGAACATAAGAAAATCATATTACTTGGTTTCATCACATGTGAAGACTTTAATTGCAAAGTTTTGAGGACAAAGATTTTTGAAGGAGGGTACTATTTATTTATTTATTTTTTT
Source organism: Picea mariana (assembly GCA_032191745.1). Lineage (NCBI taxonomy): Eukaryota > Viridiplantae > Streptophyta > Pinopsida > Pinales > Pinaceae > Picea > Picea mariana. The sequence continues at coordinate 99,937 of JASDQU010371765.1, read as the reverse complement.
CGAAAGAAAAAAATCTTTTATATTCATAGACTAAATATACATGTTCCAGTAATTCAAAAATTCATATTGAGGCATCAACCATGACTGTTTCATCTAAGTTTGTCCTTCAAACTACTATGGCATATCGCTACAAAACATATTCTATCTTGACAACTTCTATTTACACAACTTTTCTGCTAAAAAATTCTATCACCTCATGCCATTACACCAGAATATTAAAGTGCTAATCAAAGCTGGAATTGCATTTCTTTGTTTTCAGTTCCCTCAAAGAACTCATGCAAACTGAAGGCTATGTTCTGTAGTTCAAGTTCTTCTTTGGAGATATCATCTGCTTTTGAATTCAGTTGCCTCAATACATGCTGAAAAGAGAGCCACTCAAAATATTGGAATTCCAGGTTGATTTCTCTCAAAACATTTTCCAACCGAGTGTTTTGGATGTTGAATTTACCTTGAGCCCAATCAATGACTAGTTTAGAATCCCCCAAAACCTGTAGTCTTCAGAGGTCCTTCTTTTTTGCTGCCTCCAAAAGTGTCAAAAGGGATACAAATTCATCTCTATTATTGGTCCCTCCTCATGGGGTATATCTTATGTGAACATAATTATTCAAGTTAAGAAATATAACTACTCCCACTCCACTTTCTGGTGGGTTCCCTTGACTAACCCCGTCGAACTAGCCCACGTTGTTCCATAGTCTAGGGCTGGGAGGATTGGACATTGCACCTTCAGTTCCACTTTAAATTCTATTTCTTGATCAAGTGTGATGGATGCTGTCACTTTAGGGGGTACCTGCTTGTCATTAAATATAGATTCATTTCGAGCCCACCATAGATTTGAAATTAAAAGGCTCAAAAGTCCAACATAAAGGGAGACCGATCTATCCATGAGGCACTTCCTTAGGAAATATTCCAAGTTGCCTCTGCTCCATTCTGAGCTGGCGTTGATATTGTATTTTATAATTGAGGTTACCTATCTTGCGTATGGGCATAAAAAAAAATAAGTGAGTCACATATTCGACTTTAGATTTGCATAACATACAACGGTTGGGTCTGATCCACCCCCTCTTCAAACCATTGTCCCACATTAAGAGTTTATTTTTCAAGGCAAGACAAAGGGTTAACTTGAATCTAAGGGATGATTTTATTTTCCACAAGGGATTCCACCACCACCTGGGTGGTGTCTCTTGTCTCTCTTCCTCCCAGGATTTGTAGCCTAGTTTTGTCATGAAGATCCCTACCTTCGAATTCTTGGACCAACACAAAATGTTCTCTAAATATTCTTCAATAGCGATGAATTTTGGCACAACAGGGAGATGTAGGTGTCCCATTCAAGCGAGAGATCATCTGAGAGACACAAAGTTGTAGAGTCTTTCCATCCTATTCTACCTCTTGGTTGGGGAAATCCAATACACACGTCATGTAAAGGGTTAATGTTGAACTCCCGTAAAATTTGTATCAACGGATTTGATAATTTAAAGTGATCACCTACCCCTATCCAAGGATATTTTCCCATTCTGAATCGACGACCATTTCCAATATTCCACACTGTCCAATCACCTATTATAGGGAAGGATTCCACCAATTGTTTCTATACAATCGATCCTTTGGATGATTTAACCAGGGCGCAAAACCAATCCTCGATAGATAAACTAGCCATATATTTTAAGCACATTAATTTGACCCAGTAAGAATTCCCTTGGGTTAATATCCATAGTTTTTTTCCTGCTAATGCTCGAGCAAATGAAAAAATTTCCTTTAGGCCCCATCCACCAAATTCCTTTGGGGTTTTTAACCAAATTATAGCTTTCTAGATGGATTCCGCTTGAGGCATTTTTCCCAGTCCAAAGATACTTATTGCTTAAATTTTGAACCTTGTCCAACATGCCCTTTGGGATAGCCATTATCGCATTCCAGTACACTGGAATTCTTTCCAAAACTAATTTAATTAGCACAATCCTTCCACTTCTAGAAAGAAATCTATTCACCCAGATAGAAATTTTGTATTCTACTTTTCGAATTAACCAGCCCCAGTCCTTCCTACTATATCCATCTGATTTTAAATAAAAGCCTAGATATTTGATACCTTCATCTAGGTTCTTCCTTTGGGATGGGAGAAAATTCTGAAAGGAATTTTCTTCCATGTTTGAGCAGTTGTTTAGAATAATCATGGATTTCTTCAGGTTGATCATCATTCTCGTTGCATTGTAGAAAAGATCTAATAATATTTTTAAAGTTGATATATCTCTTAAAGATCCAAATATGTTGATGAATACATCATCGAAGAAAAGTAAATGAGAAAATGTCTCCATATCCTATACCTTTATACCCCTGAAACTATTATTGGATCGGGCTTCTTTGATCAATATTCTTATACCTTTGGCAATAAGAAGAAAGAGAAATGGGGAAAGAGGGAACCCTTGGCGAAGGCCTCTTGAGTCTTTGAAAAAATGAGAAGGCACACCATTGATGAGCATAATGAAGGATGCACTTTGAATGCATCCCATTAACCAGTTCAACATATTCACATTAATGCCAATCTGGAGAAGAACCAGAGGTTAAAAGGTCCTTCTTACTCTGTCGTAAGCTTTTGCAAGGTCCGGTTTCAGTAAAGAGAATTTTAGTTTCTTATTCTTCACCGAGTGAAGGACCTCTTGTACAATGAAGACAAAGTCGTGGATTTTCCTGTTTTGTAAGAATCCAAATTGTTCCTCCCCAATTATTTCACTTAGCAAGGGTTTTACCCTTCTTTCTATGATTTTGGAGATCAACTTGTACACCACATTGCAACATGATATAGGTCTAAAGTCCTTGAAAGATTCAATGTTTTGTGTTTTAGGGATGAGGCATAAAAAAATAAAATTTAGAGCCCCATGAATTCTTCCCATCCTTTGGGATTCTATCACCATTAAAATCAAATCATCCTTCAAAAGGTTATAAAAGGATTTTAAAAACTCAATAGTCAACCCATCTGGACCTGGGATTTTTCCATTCTGCATAAACTTCAAAGATTCAAAAAGTTCCATCTCTGAAACTTCCTTTAGCAAATTCAAATTCATTTCTTCACTTATTATCGTAGGAAACTTAGTTACCACCTCAAGAGTTTCCTGGATTGGACACCCTGTAGGGGATGAATTTTTTTTTTCAAAAAATCTAACTCCAACTTCTGCTTTCTCCTGGAAATTACTTACCAGGTTGCCTTCATCATTCCTGATTTCCCAAATGGAATTTAGATTTATTCAATGGTTGGAAAAATGGTGGAATAACTTTGTGTTGTTATCCCCTTCCTGCAGCCAAGTAGCTCTGCTATTCTCTCTCCATTGTAGTTCTTCTTTCTTCAGTGACTGAGCTTTATTTTCCTCTAGACTTTTGAGCTCCTCCATAAGAGTCTAGCATAGATCACCTTCGTCCATTATTCTACGAATGAAGGAAAGGCTAGCTTCTATATCCGATATCTCCTTGTGTTTTTTGGCTTTCCAGGATGGTAACCAAAGCTTGACTGCGGTTTTAGTTATTTTTAAATTGGATTCAAATTGCACCATTAGGGGCTCAATCATTGAAGGTGAGAGATTAACCCATGATGTGGCCACCAATTTATTATAATCATCTTCCTCCAACTAAACCCGACTGATCTTCATAGGAGCAGGGGGGCTTCTGCCTTGGATTTCCAAAGCAAAGAGATGGGTCGATGGTGTGAGAGACCTCCTTCCTCTACCAAAGACTTAAATATTAACCCTATATTCATCAACTCTTTTGAAACCAAGAACCTATTCATTATTTTAGCTACTTCATCATTGCTGGTTCTAAAATTTCTCCAGGTAGGGGAGAGCTTAGGAAATTCTACATCTACCAGCCTTAGGTTTTCCAGGAAGGACAAGAAGAAACCCCTCTGGCAGTGCGATCTCGGGCTTGGACCCCATACTTCTCTAAGAAAGAGAGTAAAATTAAGATCACCTCCAATCACCAACAAGGGGTTATTAAAAACACCTGTGTCAGAAAAATCTTTCGAGAATGGGATCATGTCAAGATTAGGTCCATATATGTTGATTGGTGAAAAAGAAAAATCATAGTCTTTTTGTTTAAGTTTGATTGAGATAGACAAACAAATAGAGGAGGAAGAGACGACTTTGAAGTTTGGACTCCATCCTGAGAGAAGGCCTCCAGACATCCCTTCAACATGTGTTAAATGTCCACAACGTTGAAAGACCAGTTCTTTAGCCAGGACCATATAGTCTCAATAGATTTGGATCCCAGACACATTGTCTCCTATAGAAAGATAATATCAGGCCTTGGGCTTAGGAGAATCCTTTTTAGGGATAGTATTTTTGGGGGGCCTTGTACCCCTTCACAATTAAAGGAAAAAATGATCATTTACGGGGGGAGGATGCTCCCCACTCTAAGGGACATGGAGATAGTGTATTGATTTCCTCTACAGACTTCCGCAACAACCTTCTCTTTGGCTTTAAACATGTGTGACTTCCTTCCATCCTGAGAAGCCTAGGTAGGGTCCAGGGATAACTTTGGAGGGAAATGGCCCCTTCAGGTTATCTTTAGATCTTAGGGCATACATGTTTCCTAGTGGAGAAGGGGGTTTGTGTACCACCTGATATATGGCATGGTAAACCAGAGCAAGGGGATGGGAAGGGATGGATACCAAAGGATCCAAGGGAGTGAGAGGGGGGGGAATTGAATGTGGAGCGATTGATGTCGAGGACAGGAAGAGGGGGAGGGGACCAGTGGACCCAAAGAAGCAAGAGAAGGGTAATGGGGAGCACCCAGGTGTCCCAAGGGGTCAATCAAAGGAGAGATGAAATGAGCCACCGATGGCTTGGGAGAGGACGAGGGGGGAGGAAAGGAAAGGGGGGGAGGGGGGGACCACACCTCCACCCTCAACAGAAACTGCCAACAAAGAATCAGAAAGAGAAGTAGCAGTTGTAGCCGGTTGAGAATTACACATACATGTCCCAATATGATGCTTGACCAATTCCTCTATTTCTTCACTTGTAGTGACCATGCTCCCTAGGTCAATGGAGACTACAGAGCATTTACCATCCACCAAGTACACTTCAATAGGGACTTGAATCCATGTAGTTTTCATTTTTCTCCATTTTTTAAGCTGAGGAAAATAATTCAGCCTTGCTTTGGTGCACTGGTCCTGTAGGTGGCCAATTTCTTGGAAACCATGGCATAAGAAGGGGAGGTTCCAATAATCCACCCTCTGATGACATATTTTGTTTTCGAACACAATGCCAATTTCACCTACCAATCTGTCACGGACATCAACCTCCACTTGAATCCACGCCCATATGCAGTCCTTTTTTGAGGCCCAGTTAGGTTCAATCCCTACAAAGGACTCTAATTTGTTTTCGATGGCCTCGAGAGCTTCTCTCGACCAGAATGTCAAGGGTAGCCTTGGTAGAATGGCCCAAAATTTCATGTGAGAAACTGGTTCCTAGGACAGGTCGAAGTCTATTGTCCAAGGCTTCAAAACAAGACCTGAAGGTCCCCAAGACTAGTTGCGATTTAATGTCTTCGAATAGTCATCTTCAGAGTGGAAAAGGAAGGAGAACCATCCTCTGGGTAAAACATGTGCTTCAGGTTCATACCTTAGTAAAGGCTTCCAATTTTGGATTATCCATGTATGAATAGCTCTTTCACCTATGAATTTCCCACTAAAACGATCTACCAAACATTTTTTGGCATATATTGAGACCTATGGTATTGGAATATCCACCCCTACAACCCTTTTTTCCGCTTCTGCCCTAGTTTGAATACACTTAACTCCCTTCTTCTGGTATAGGGGCTTGGAAAAGGGAGGCTTAGAACTATGGTTTGTTTTGTTTTCCCTTGACTGTGATATTTTAAAGACATAGGAGAGGGGGACTTTGCTTGTCTTGAGGAAAAGGGAGAATATGCAAACACTAGTAGTGGATAAAGTTCAACATATCCTTCGCGCGAGACAAGGATCTTTCAAATTCCTTGGAAATTGTCTGAGGGTACTTGTTATCTTTTGCATGCTCCAAATCTGGGAGAATTGAGTCAAATGTCCGGGATGAGGTTACGTGGTGGGACGAAGAAGCTAGTGTCCTACACCCGAGGAAATCTTCCTGCATCATAAAATCCTTGTCCGAGGTTGGGCTTAACTCATAATCCAGTAGCTCTTCTGAGGTGGACTCCATTTTTCCTTTTCAAACCTAATCCCATGTGATGAAAAGTTTTGGGAAGGAGGATTGGGATCAAGTTTCGTCAAAAAAGGAAGTGGGGGGGAGAGAGAGAGAGAGAGAGAAAAAACGGGGAACAAAAAGCGAGAAGCGAGTTTATTGGGGAGAAAAATGGGACGGAGGGTAAAAAAAACAGAGAGATGGAGAGAAGGGAGGGCCTGCGACCCTCGACCTTGGATTTAGTCCTTGAAAAAAACCATAACTTTGAAACTGCAGACCTTATATACCTATTCATTCATGAATTCAAAGGAGGCTACTATGTTATGACCCAAAGGGGGCATATATAGGGTTAAATGTATATGATATGATCCCAAGGGGGGGATATGTGAGGCTAAATGTACATGTAATGTGTAAATATATATGTAATAGGGTCGACCTAATAATAAAGGGGCCTCTTGTGTAGGTGTGAATAGGTATATATAGAGATCATGTATTCATTATTGAGGACATGATATTTGTGATGTATAAATGTATTTGGTTATGTGGATGAGGTTCTCCTATTCCTTAAGGAGTTATTGTATAACTTATCTATCGTGGAGTTGTGCTCCATGGTCACATTCTGTACATGGTGTGTACTTCTGTGATGTTATGATTGTTAGGGAAATATTCCTCTGCAAACATGTGAAATTTCCCTTGGATTACAGACCCCTATAACAAGACATGAAATTACATTTGGACACTACCATTCCTATAAATTCATTTTGTCCATAAAAAAAGAGAGAAGGAGGGGGAAATATGATGTACCTCATTTATGACGTTTGTCCAAGATGCTCCAATCCATGAGCTGAATCTAACTCCTAACATAAATCAATACCCGCAATAGACAACAAGAAACAAACGACTGTATCCTACTCTAATGGATTAGACAAAATCAATTCATCTATGCAGATTAAGACAACTGTAGACAAGCACATGTAAACACACACTTGAAGGAAATAGGCAAAGTATATTAATGAGAACTTAGAAGGGAAAACTTACAATCTTCAGATGGTGTTGGAGCATCCTTTCCAAGTCTTCCTCATCCAACCCTTTCTCAAATGATCCACAATCAAAATAACAATGATTTGCTAATTTCTCCTCCTTAGGATCAGAGGTTTGATATGCTCTAATCTCTTGCCCTTTCACCTTGGAAATGCCTTCTTATATAAGCTTTGAGAGGCTTAACCACCATGAGTATATTAGGGAATTGGTTGAGTATTTGATCCTAGGATAGTTCCATAGAATAGTATTCGATCCAAACCGACCTCATCTCCAAGAGCTGGCCCCTTATGAAAAGGTGGGAGATCCAAAATTTTCCTCAACCAAAAGTAGTGCTCCCCTATATTTAGAGACAAATTTCTATAGCGCTCCCTAAATAAGGTAAAGGGGGCGCTACCCTATGGGGTAGAACTCCCCCAACATGGCCAGGGGGATGCTACCCTTCAAAAATGCCCCCAAAATGGTCGATTTTTCGAGTAAAAAGTGTGTTTCTGGTCTTGAAATGATGGATTTCTTCCTTCAATATGACTTATGGATCATGGAACATGTTCTTTGATGGTTTCAATGGGTTAAAACACATAGAAACACATAGAAAAGTGCATGCAACATTTAATAAGGTGCATACGACACTTGACAACACTTGCGACACTTACCAAGGTGCATACGACACTTTTACGACACTTGCGACACTTAAGGTGAGATACTTAAGTGTGGATTTTTGATGTGTAACAATGATATTTTAAGCATTTGGATCATTACATGAAGGACAGAGGCATTATTGATAATCAAGATGCCACATCATCTATGCAACATAGCTAAAATAAAAGACACACTTGACAATCCATGATGTAAGTGACAACTATCTTGTCATGAGTTTAACTTGGGTCATCCTCACAATAATTGCTCCAAGTTGATGCTAGAACACAACCCAAAATACACACACACATAGATATATCCTAATTTATAAATATGTATTTGAATAGTATATACCTAGGCACCTATAAGTCACACCCCTTGATGTGCTTCATCCTTGAAGTAGTAATAAACACTGTTTTTGGATTTCAACTTCTACCATAATTCAATAATAGATCATATTCTTCATTTAGCACACAAAGGATTATGTTCACCATGAAGATTGACAATTTGATATCTTGAGCGATTAAAAGAATGTCATACATATGGTGAGAATTTGAGAAATAGTGAGTAGAGGCTAATGCAACGATAATGATGGAAATTGATTTTGTTCATGGGATTGATTAGGAAATATTAAATCTTATAGGAAAGTTGTCTCAATTTTCTAATATTTTTCATGGATTTGAGACACAGGGAATGAAACTTCATCAATGTATATGTTTTTTGCTTGATTCATCTGCTTATATAATGGTTTGAAATTCAATTGCATTGTTAGCATTAATGAAAATAGGTGCTCCTATTGTTATATATGGCTTCAATATCATTTTATGCACAATGTCCAACAATATTTACAACTAGCACATGGGAAATTGGTAAAGCACCCCACTTTTCTATTCTCTAGTTTTTTTTCCAAGGAAACCCTCACAGAAAACCCTTTGAGTACTTCCCCATGATCCATGGATGGTAAATGGGGTAAACTATCGGCCCTGATTACGGGGCCTAACCCAATGGAGACATCAAGTTAGGTCCAATAATATCAACAATATAGTTGGAAGGGGACTTGACCCCGATACCTCTTGCAATATAACCACAACACTCATCCACTCAAGCTAACCCACCAAGATTTTTCTATTCTCTAGTTATCTAATGAAACAAATAATATTTATGTAATATGTCTCCACTCTCATCCAAAACCAAAGTCATAATCATTTGTATTAGGGTAGATACATTTTTATTGCGGTTTTCACTGACAGTAGCTAATAAATGATAAAACATTTGAAGGATGAGATTGTCACACTCAAGGTCCAACACAACAAGGCTTGAATTGAGCCTTGCAATAGTTTCTATAATTCTTAAAGTCCTTCCAAATGCAAGAAATGAAACTTCATCAACATATATATTTTTTATTGGATTCATCTTTTTATATAATGTTTGAACTTCATTTGCATTATTAACATCGGTGAAAATAGGCCCTCCTATTGTTAGATATGTCCTCAATATCATTTTAACCACATTTACAATGAGCACATGGGAAATTGGTAAAGAATCCCTATTTTCTATTCTCAAGTTATCAAATGTGTTGGCACAGGGGAAGACCCAGGGTTCAACGCTACAAAAATGCACCAACAAAACCCTAACTACCGGCCCTTTCGACGACACCTGCGAAGCAGATGAAGTCTCACCCAAGATAAAGGAAGGGGTGGTTGTAAGACTCAGATGTATGCAACCTTAGACGGGACACCGATTTGTGATTACAACACCTTAACAAAGCACTTAACAGTTACAATTCATCAGTATTTAACCAATATCTACTTCGCAGATAAAACCCTAATAACAGAGCAGCGCAATATTCACACAGATCCAATATAATCAAGCACTAAGAACATCAACACAGATCAGATCTATCATTTATTCACATTATTAAGCACAAAGCATTAACAGATCTATCTATCATTCATCTATATCAAAGCACTTAGGCAAGTAACACATAAACACATCAATACATCGCACAAAGCATAGAAACATAGGGTATACATGGTTCACTCCCACCCTGGGGCTACGTCCACCAACTCTTCTTCTCTTTTATTATCTTCAGTCAATCAACTACATGCACATAGCCTTGAGGTCTTACTCCACAGAGGATAGGAGATCTGCGCACTTTGCTAGATCCTCCTTCCCCGAGTTACAACAAAAATCCTTTCACAGTCTGTTACAATCACTTGCACTTAGCTCTACAAATCTCACACAATATGCACAAAGAAATTACACTTACCACTTGCACTTAGCACCTAGCATCACGTAGATGCATATATTGTCTCATACACGCTACTTCTTACACATACACGCTACTTATTACATTGCCTAGACATCTATTTATACATTATAAAAAGGGCCTAAACATGAGTAAACCCATGGGCCGACATCCCCATACCCGTTACATAAGACCACAACCCAAAAAGTCCTAAAAAGGGGTCGAGATCCCGTGATCTTTGCTTCGACTTGCGCTCTGCCTTCGAAAGCCTGTCGAAATCCCAAAAGTAGGTCAAACCTGACCAAGGATCCTCAAAACTTGGTCAAGGGCCAACATAATGAAACCAATGATAATTGTTCCGATATATCTTCTCTCTCATCCAAAACGAAAGTCGTAATCATTTGCATTGGGGAAGATGATTTTTCATTGTGGTTTTCGCTAACATTAGCAAATAGTTGTTAAAACATTTCAAGGATGAGAGTGTCACACTCAAGGTCCAACATGACAAGGCTCGAATCAACCCTTGCAATAGTTTACATAATTGTTAAAGTCCTTCCAAATGAGGGGCTTCCCATTTGATCTAGCCCTTGAAATATTTTCTAAATCACTTGAAATATCTCTCATTAACTTGTCATTATATGGTGCTTCGGGTGTTGTTATTTAGTGGTCTCTCTAATGTAATTAACAACAATAAGATTGGCATGTTGGTCTTAGTTCTTTAAAAACTATGGCTTTACTAATGTAGTTAACGATGTATGTAGTGCATCTTGCATTGCCTTAGATGGTGAGTGGTCCACCATAGATAAAGATTCCTCCACTTTCTCCAAGGTGTGAAAATGTTCATCCTTGCATCGAGGTGGGTTCTCGAGCCACCTCCCAACTTCAAAAAGTTTGTGCATGAGTTCATTCTTGTTACTATGATCAATTTGTTTACTTTTGTAAAAAAAGTCCCATGTCCACGATTTAAATTGTTCTTTGTATTTTAAAATGATATCATTTTGACTTGAGTTGACACTTTCAAAGTTTTCATGTATTATAACTTTATAAACCTAATATATAATAATTATATATTATATAAGTTAATAAAATATCTCCAATTGGGTTTATCTTGGGTGGTTGGGAGGAATGTTGTTATCCTCCCCACCGAGGTTCAATTCCCACAAGTGACATGTTGAACTCATAACGAGTATATTGTTGTAATGATTTCAAGCCCTGTTGTTGAACGACCTTATGCCTTGAATATTCTAGGGTTCACCCTCAGTAACTTGGAAAAAAAAGGTTAATAAACTATATATGTGTGTGTGTGTGTGTGTGTGTATGTTTCTTATTTTCATACTATACTATACTATAAAGTAGCATTAGTTGTTGTTACACACACATAACAACAACTAATAGTACTTTATAGTATAGTATACTGTGAAAATAAGAAACTTAAACATATACTATATAACTACAAGTTGTTCATTGTAACTATATGTAGTCAAATTATTTCACAGAGGGGGTCTCTTGTCCCACAAACAAGGGGGTCTCATACATCAATTTGTCATTTGGATAGGTTGTGACCTTAAATTATAAATATTATTTATTATTGTTTATGTATATCTTAAGGAGGGATGTGTTGATTCCCTTAAATATGTAACCTTTGAAATAATGTCTTCATGGGAGTGACCATTTGATTTTTTCCAAAGACAGGTGAGTTAAGAGTCAGATTGTCTAAACAAAACTCACATGTGGCAATGACAATGATGATCATGATAGGGAGCCCCCATGCATTTCCCCATTTTTTTTCTTCCTATAGAGTGGCTATCTCCAAACATAATACTTTTCAAAGGCTATTAGTGATATCCACATAGAATATCCAATTGAGGATTTTTTTTAAGTCTTCCACAACAATGTCTATTTTTTGGCCTAAACTATTGAGTAGGAACTACTTTATATGGATGTAATATATAATGTTTAATTATTATTATTTTAAATAAGTAATTACCACTCCTTTTCAATTAGTATTATTTTAGACACTAGACTTGCAAATGGTGGGTTCTCTATTTGATTGAATGCATAGGCCGGCAATTTCAAGAAGAGATGTCATGAAGAGTGTGAAATAGTTGCAAATTTGATTAATAGCTTCACAAGGATGTTTGGCTATTGATGATCACTTTTATGCATAAATGTAATATTGCAGATTAACTAAGCATAACAACCACTTGTGATGCTTTCTATGTTATTATTTCTAAAATATTCTTCATGCCCATAAACTAATATTTTGTTTTTTACTTTATTTTTCCCTGGAAGAAAA
>JASDQU010371765.1:65218-77219 GCA_032191745.1 Picea mariana | reverse complement strand
CACAAGGATGTTTGGCTATTGATGATCACTTTTATGCATAAATGTAATATTGCAGATTAACTAAGCATAACAACCACTTGTGATGCTTTCTATGTTATTATTTCTAAAATATTCTTCATGCCCATAAACTAATATTTTGTTTTTTACTTTATTTTTCCCTGGAAGAAAAAATATTTATATTCCAGTTTTGAATATACATTTTACCATCCTCAAAAAAGGAATGATCTCAGTTCTTCATAAAAACCTGAGTAAAATTAATTTCTCTTCACCTCTTTAAATTTACTAGACCTCCCTTTTACTATCAATATCTTCACAAAAAATAAACTTTTAAAAGACTTCTCTCATGCTTACATATGACTAAACCTTTCTCATTACAACATTGTAATAGCCCCTAGTTTACTTCAATGCAAAAAAAACTAGTTCATAAAAAACTACACCATGAATTACATTTCCTCGCACAACCAACCCTCAAAATTTTTTCTTGGGAGATGAAAGATCCCTCTTCCAGAGAAAAGGCTTCTTTGGAAAGGGAGTCTACTCTAGAATTCAATTGTCTAAATATATGGGTGAAAGAAGACCACTCAAAGTCAAGAAGGAAAACATAGATCTGATTCAATAATTCTTAAAGATGAACGAACTGAACCTACACTTTGTTGTTGGCCTAATCAATTGCCACCTTGGAGTCTCCAAAAACCCAGTTTTTCCACAAGTTTAAAGACTTTTCCAGAAATAAAAAGGTCCACATAGTTGAGAATTCAACTTTCATGTTGAAGCCCCATCCTGGATTGTATCTAACCTAGAAAAAATTCACATTTGTCACATGTAAAACCACTCCAATACCACAATTAGGGGGTGTGACCTTGGCTGAAACCATCGAAGAAACCCCATGGGGTATCATCGAGCAAAGAGGGAATGCAAGGAGATTGAGGCTTTCTTTTCTTCAACTCACATTTAAATTCATGGGAGAGATTTATCACTAGGCCCACAACAACCTCAGTAGGGATAAATTTATTTTGAAATATTCTCATGTTGCGATCCCACCATATTAAATACATGAAAAAACATGGAAGAGACTTGAAGGATTTAATTGTAGCTTCTTCCCACCAGATACGCATCCAAGCTTCCAAGGTGCCTGTCAAGGATAGTAGATTTACCTTGAAACATGAAGATAATAAAGACCAAACCATATGCACATAAGAATATAAAATGAATAAATGGAGAGAGGATTCAACTTCCACCATACACAACACACATCTATTGGGACCAACGAAACTTTTTTTTATTCCATTATCCCACGTCAAAATTTTTTCATGAAGCGCAAGCCACAAGAGAAGTTTTTACTTTATCAAGGAGTGCATGCTCCACAATTTGTTCCACCACCACATCCTCTCACCCAAGAAATCATCCTCAACAAGGGATAGGTAGCCTAATTTTGTTGTGAAATTCCATGTCTGTGCATTCCTAGAAAAACACATGGTATCAGCCTCCTCTTCCTGCAATCCGATAAAGTTGGATCCGATTTTATCAACATATCATTTCCATTCATATGCTTCATCCCCTACTAAACCTATATTCGACTCCAACCACCAAGCACTTCGATCGACTATATTGAGACCTTGAACACTTGTGTCCCACAAGGAGAAGATTCCTTTTGCGTGGAGGAAAGAGAAAAGATTCTTAGATAATTTGAAGACATCATCAGGACCTTCCGATGGATCCTACTCTATCCTTAAGCTTTTTCCATTTCCAATTGACCAAACAGTCCAATCACTAATGAGGGGGAAAGCATCCACCATCACCTTCCATACTATTGAGATGCTGACTATCTGTTTCTTTGCATTTGAAACCATTCCTCCACAGAATTGCTCGCTAAATATTTAGAAAACATAACTCTTCCCCACAACATGTTGTTATGGATTAACCTCCATAAAATATTCATTGTGAGCGCCCTACTAAATCAATAAATATTGTTGATTCCCCATCCCCCTAAGCCTTTTGGCATGGAAATGCATGACCATTTGATGAGAGGAATTCCCTCTACATTATTTCTACCTGACCATAAGAAACAAAAGCATGTTTTCCTGATTTTTTTTAATATTCCTTTTGGGATTTTTGTAATGGATGCCCAATATACAAGAATGCTTCTAAGCACAGATTACAAAAGAACTATATGAGCTCCCCTTGATAACCAATGATGAACCCACAAATAAATTATCGCTTCTAATTTTTTAAAGAGACGCATCCAATAATCAAATGAGTATGCATTTGGTTTTAACAAAAATCCCAAATACTTTAAACCTTCTTCAATACTTTTTCGAGGAAAAGGAAAAGTATTGGCCAATAGGAACCGTGATTCCTCCTTGAGAGAGCTAACTAGAATTGTGGACTTAGAAAAGTTGATTTGCATTATTATAACATAACAAAATAAGTCTAGAGTTTCTTTTAGAACCTAAAACTCCTACTTGAACCCTGCACCAAAGAGGAGAACATCATCACAAAAAGAAAATGAGTGAGAATTTCTGATGGAGAAATTTTGACTCCTTTGAGGATGCCTGTTCTCCTTGCGTCATCTAATAACTTGCTTAAACCTTCTATGACAATGAGAAAAATAAATGGATATAAGAGACATCCTTGGAATAGCACTCTCATGGAGTGAAAGAAGTTGGATGATGAGCCATTGATTAGGATGGAAAAAGAAGCCGACTCAATACACCCCATTATCCAATTAACAAGGGCTAAATTCATACCCAATTGAATCAAGAATAATCTAATAAAAACTCAACTAACTTTGTCATCTATANACTCTCATGGAGTGAAAGAAGTTGGATGATGAGCCATTGATTAGGATGGAAAAAGAAGCCGACTCAATACACCCCATTATCCAATTAACAAGGGCTAAATTCATACCCAATTGAATCAAGAATAATCTAATAAAAACTCAACTAACTTTGTCATATGCTTTAGATAAGTCTAGTTTCATCATAATAGAAGGGAACTTATGAAACTTCATTAAGTGCATAGCTTCTTGAGCCAAGGAAATTGCATCATGGATTTGTCTTTTGTGTAAAAAGTCGAGCTATTCCTTCAAGACAATTTCATTGAGAACAGGCTTGAGCCTGTTCATGATTATCTTGGAGATGATCTTGTGAATCAGGTTACAACAGGAAATGGTTCTGAAATACTTGAATGATATAGTTTACTTTTTTTAGGGGTGATTAAGTTCAGGTTGGTCGCATTTAAGGATCCCGGGATTCTGCCATAGCATTGGGATTCTTGTAGCACTTTAACAAATCGACCTTGAGTAAGTCATAGAAACCAATGAAAAATTCAACCGAGAGTTTGTCTAGACCTGGAAAGTTGTTTATTTTTAAGTATGATGGGGTAGACTAGATCTATTCTTCCCTGGCCTCAGGCTTGGAGGACCTCATTCATTTCTATGTTGATATATCTAGGAAAAATATTGACTACCTTAAGGATATCTACAATAGGGAACCATCTAGGATCCTTAATTAACATACATGAGAAAAAGGCCTTCCAAACCTCGACAATGTCATCGAAGGAAGTGACAAACTGACCATTTATGTCCCTGATTTCCTAGATAGAATTAAGTTTATTTCTATAATTCACAAATCTATGAAAGAATTTTGTGTTATTATCCCCCTCTGCAAGAAAAATCACTCTACTTTTGAGCCGCCATTGAGATTCTTCATAGGCTAACAAGTCCTACATTTTTTTAATAAGGGTGTTTAAAGAATACTGATCATCCTCATTGAGCGAATCCATCGTCTTTTCTACCATAAGATAGTTGAATTGTGAGTCGACATCAAGGAGGAGGGATTGTGATTTCTTATTAAAATCCCTAGACCAATTTTTAGTGGCTTTTTTCACCCTTCCAAGATTATCAACAAATTGTTGCATGTAAGAGCTACCATCATCCTCTTCCAAGTGAGATCATAATGATGAAATCATATTTTTGACTCTTCCTCTTGGATCCAAGCATGGTTGAATTTCAAAGGGGAAGTAGGCTTAGACCCTTTCTTGATGATCTTGAAAATAATGGGTAAATGATATGAAATTCCCCATAAGGACACCTAGGATTTGATAGACCAGGGATTCACCATCAAGTCTTATAAAATAAGAAAATGGTCTAGAATTTTAGCTACAATATTTCCCTCCTTTCTTCCATTCCCTTAGGTGGGAGAAAGTTTAGGAGGCTCCAAATCAAGCATACATGAGTCTTCTATCCAGTTAGCAAAGAAATCTTCCAAAGGATAATTTCGAGGGTGGCACCCCCAGACCTCTCGAATCGAGGTGGTGAAATTGAGATCACCTCTTAGAATGATGTCGTGGGGAAAAATAATACCCGACAAGGACAACCCTTTCGAGAAGGGCCTTTTATCCACATAAGGACCATACACATTGACCAATTTGAAAGAAGTGTCCAAAAAATGATCCGTCAAATCCACCACTATACTAGAAGAAATCGTTTGTGAATAAAGAACCCTAAAATTATGACTCCATGTTGTGATTAAACCCCTCGACAACCCATTATAGTCAATTGAACAAAAAGACCAAAATTTTAACCAAGGTTGGAAGGATTCCGTGGCCTTGACACCAACACACATCATTTCTTGAATCATGATGACATCCATAGCACAAGCCTTAACAAGTATTTTGAGGGAAATAATTTTTGAGGCACCCCTACCCCATGAGAGTTAAAGGAGAGGAAAATAATTAAGGAACCTTTTCTTGGGATATCCCCACTCCAAGGGCCCATACGATGGAAGATTGTTACCACTCCTTGTTTCCTTCCTGGCTTGAATTTGTGCTAAGGAGAGATGAGACTTTCTTCCTGTCTGTATGCACAGAGTGTTTTCTAGTGCCAACCCACTCACACAGGCTTCCTCTACCCTCTACTTGACCTTGGAACACAAGAGATATTTCAGATATGGGGAGAGGCTTGGAGGAATTGATTTTCTTCGATATTTTCAAAGGGGAGAGAGGAGGAGAATAGGGAACACCCACTATGGGGGGGGGAGGGAAGAAGAGACAGCCGACACGTTTCGAGAGCTTGTAACCATTGAGGGAGGGATAAATAGGACATTTGTCGGAGGACTAAACATAGGTACAACTGCATGCCTCGAATCTGAAGGTTCTAATATTAGCAATGGATATTTGAGAGGAGAGGGACGAACCTCCTGAACTTGTGATAAAAAATAAGCAGAATGAGAAAATACTTATGAGAAGATATGTCCTATTAATTCACCGAGGGAGATACGCTTGTATTCTTGACTCAGTTGACCCAAGGGTTGTGATGTGCATCACAATATGATTTCATCACCTTTTCAAAATCTTTACCTTTTGCCACCTATAGAGAGAGATTTGTTGAAATTTCTCTTACTCAACACCTGACAATTAGCTCAAAACAAAGTCACTTTATCTACTAAAATCACAATTGAGTAATCAACTAAACATGCAACAAAAGCATAAATAAGGAAACCAAATCATGCACACATGAACACCAATATTTTTTGGTAGATACCCTTGGAGGGAAAACCAGTGCTGAGAATGATTTTATTATGCTAAAATCAGGGTCCCATAATAGGGATAATGTTCCATTGAGAGAAATACAACTACAGACTAACCTGGAAAGGTATGCCTTGTTGTACGGCTAGTTCTGGCATGATTTCCGAGGAATAAGTGATTCAACTTCTTGTGAATCACATATATACACAATTTTCCTCACTGTGAATTGCGTATCCATATGGAAAACTTGCACAACAAGTTTCATATTATCTGACACTCTCATGTGGCTTCTTGAGATTGAAACCCACCTGCATAAGCCTCTGTTCAATCTTCTCCTTGACTTGATCTCTAGATGGAAGTCCTTCTCCTTCCCTATCCAAGATCTCATTGAATCTTTCAAGTGTCTTTCTCCTTCACCCTAGCCTTTATTTTATAATCGTGAGTTATAATCTATTTCTAATCTCAAAAGTGATCTATGGTTGAGATTACTTCTCACACTCACTTGAGATTTAGATTACATGCTACATGCTACATACTTTTAGCTTGTTTCTTAAATAACTCAATTAACTAATTACATAATTAATTAATAAAAGCAATTTACTTTAATAATTCCTTTAATTAAAGTAAATTCAAGAATAGAAGGATTTGAACTATTTCCACACGTCTAGACACATAGACCTGTGTGGAAATAATTGTCCAATGCTACCACTAACATCAACACTCCCTCTTAGTGAAGAAGGTATTCCACACCATTCCAATTCTATCTTTGAAGAATACAAACTTCCCTTTGTCCAAGGTCTTGGTCAAAATATCTACAATCTTCTCATCAGTGGAAATATATTGAAGCTTCACTACTCTATTCTGGATCCTATCTCGAATGAAGTGATATATGATCTCAATATGCTTGGATCTTTCACAGAATACTGTATTCTCGAAGAGTTTGATACAACTCTAATTATCACAGTATGTCACTATAGGCTCCAAGTCCTGACCAAATAACCTTGTAAGAAATTTGTGAATCCAAATGGCTTCACAACTAGCTATACTCACTACCATATACTCTGCCTCTATTGAATTGAGTGCTACAAAATTTTGCTTCATGCCGAAACAAGTAATCATTACTGATCCCAAATTGAAGCAACACCCTGAGGTGCTCTTTCTGTCTACTGCACTTCCTTCCCAATCTGAGTGTGTATATCTCTGCAACTCTACTCCATCTCCTCCAAGATATCTCAATCCATACTCCATTGTACCTCTCAAGTACATGATCATATGATTTGTTGCGATCCAATGCACCTACCTTGGCTCTACCATGAAATGACTTAAGGTGTTCATAGAAAAACAAATATCTGGCTGGTTTTGACCAAATAGATCAAGGACCCTACCAACTACTTGTATATCCTGGGATCCACCAACTTTGAATCTAAAGTGTCAATCTTCTTCATATTAGTAATCATAGGTGTAGCCATCGGTTTATAGTCCTCCATCATGAATCTCCTCAAGATCTCTACTGCATACTTCCCTTGTCCAAGGAAGACCTCTCCCGATACCTGCCATACCTTTAACCCCAAGAAATAATGCATCAAGCCAATGTCCTTCATCTCGAACTCACTAGCCAAATCTGCTTTGCACCCTACAATAATATCCTCTGCACCTGTGAGAAATAAATCATCAATGTACAGTACCAATATAAGAGGATCCTCTCCAACAAGTATGAAGTACAAGTTAGGATTCGCCTCACTCTTGGTAAAGCCCATTCTTTGCAAGTATCCATCGATCCTGGAATACCATGCCCTGGGTGCCTATTTGAGTCTGTAAAAGGTTTTCTTAAGCCTACACACATCAGACTCCCTCCCATGTACCTCAAATCCTTGAGGTTTCTCTATGTATACTTCATCCTCAATGATCCTGTTGAGGAACATTGTTTTCACATACATTTGATGTATCCTCCACTTCATAAATGGAGCAATAGAAATAACGACTCAAATAAAAGCATACCTAGTGAGTAGAGAAAATGTATCCTTATAGTCCACTCCCTCTTTCTAGTATAAATATCTCTCCACAAACTTCACCTTGAACTTCTCTATTCTACCATCTACAACATGCATGATCTTGTAGAGCCACCTAGAACTCACAACTGACTTATCCTCCGGTCTCTATACTATGTCCCAAACATGATTCCTCATAATAGAGGTGTACTCCTCTACTATGGCATCCCTCCATACCTGTTGATCTGTTACTTCCTCAAAACTAGAAGGCTCAACATCAATGATGCTAATAATAAGTGCCATATAGTTCAAAAACTTCTTTGGAGGCTTGCGCTCTCTGACCACACACCTAGGATCCTCACCAACATCCCTCAATGTATGTACTAGCCACCTGGATCACTTGATAGGGCTAGAAGGGGCTAACTCCTACTCTCTACCTGAATTCTGAATTGTTGATTGCTTGATGCAGGAGCATTGTCAGCAAGTACATGTGGCAATCCAGAGTCTTGAACGCTAGCCATAGTGAAAATTTTTTGAAGCGATAGAAAATAAAAGAGAAAATATCACACACGTGGAGAAAAAATGAACACGCGTGACTTGGGAGCTTAACCCTAGTCTCAATGTAACCGCAATTAGATAGTAGTTAGTTTGTTTCTTTTGTATAAAGAGAGATTTTGTACACCCAAAAGAAGGGTTACGAGAATTACGAGCAAGTAGGAATTTGTGAACAATAATTGTTGCTTTGATTTTAGCTGTAACCATTTTCTTGATTTTGAATGAAGATAACAGAGGAAAATTGATCAAATGTATAGTGTGAATATTGTTTACAATTTCCCTGTTGTTGTCGTTAATCTTTTCAAGAATGAATGAATCTTGCTACGAGTGCATGTAGCTTTGAAATGATTGTATAAATTTTAAAATCGCTTTTCTTCGTGAGCTGGTGCAAGGTGTGCACACAATACGCAAGGAGTGTGTTGACATGGTCTGTTTTGAATCGTAAATCTCATGAAAAATAACGTAAGATTTCCTTTGCAAGGAGTGCAAAGTGACTGCTGCAAGAAGTGCACAGTCGTCGCAATAACTCAACATGTGTAAATATCTATTGCAAAGAGTGCACAGGTCTGGAATTCGATGAAGAGTCAAAGCATATCCATAAAGAAGTTGAAGGATGAGAGAAGAGGAATGCCAAGAGGGAGAGAACGAATTATTTTCAAGAATCTTTGGATCTGAGTTTGAAAAATTTCCCGGAAAATCAAGAAGTGCTTGGGAGATCGAAATATTTGAGGAGATCAAGCTCATGAGGGGTAACACTTTCCAAGAAGTGCGAATGAGATCCAAGAAGCAGAATCACAGGAAGGATAAAGGTTGAACCCTTTAAATCTTTCGAAAAATATTCTAAGTTAGAAGAAAGTGTAAGCTCAGGGGAAAAGATCTAGATCGTCCAGTCAACGTCCAGACAATGAGGAGTGAGCGCAAAGGAAAATATCTTAGTCGTTTGATCTAATCACCAAGAAAATATCTCAACCATTTGATCTAAGAGCCAGAGAAAGGATCTTAGCCATACAATCTACGCGCAAAAGGATTGTAGCCTTCCAATCAAAGTAAAGTGCACTAACCTTAAAGCTTTGAAAGTGTACAAGAGAATTAGACTTACGAAACTACGAAATCATTAGAGCCGTCTGTTGTCAAGGAGGACACATGGCGAGAGATCATAATTTTGTTGACTCAGAGTGGAAAGGTCAAAGAGAAAAGTTGTGAGAATTCGCGAAGTGCGAACTTGCGAAAAGATCACAGTCATTGATCATTCCGAAATCATTGAGACCGTTCGTCATCAAGCAGGACAGATGGCGAGAGATCAACATTTCGCTGACTCGTGACTTAAAGAAGTCAACGGCAGAGTTACAAGAAATTATGAAACATGAAATCGTGATTTGATCATAGTCGTTGATCGAAAGAGGGAGATGAACCGTAGATCTGGTCTTGTCGGGAGTTCGTGACTCGGGAAATTTCAGTGTAGAGTTCTAAGAACTCGCGAAACGCGAAATCACTATTTGATCTGAGTCGTCGGATTGAAGAGAGATCTAGACCGTTGAGTGTCCAGGGAGATGATTCGCAAGTGCGAACTTGCGAAACGCGAAATCACGAAGTGCTTGAAATATTGTCCCACGGTCATAACGAAGGGTCACATTGGTGAAGGGGAATAGAGGGGATAACATGTACTAGGTTCCTGTCGGGATTTCGGGAGTCGAGAGAGTCAGAGTGAATCGCATGTAAAGACCCGATATGCGAAGTTGTGATGCACCTTTCGATTAGGTGACTGGTCACAACCTTGGTCACATAAAGGGAGGGGCTTAACCAGGAGAGCTAGCGCCTAAATACGCTGAAGCTTAAAAGAGTTAAGGAGAAGGCCACGAGTTCCATACAACGTGCACTTTGAGGGAAAGAGGGCCTGTTAAGTGGAATTGAGGTTCTTGAGGGGTCGAAGAGTCAGTCAAACTCAGTTCCTTGATTGATCCTAGACCGGGAGGTCGCACAACCCTTAGGATAGAAGGGGGGGTCTGCATCAAGTGGTATCAGAGATGATTTTCATTTGTAGATTTCAGGTGAAGGAGATAAAGGAGAAGAAATAAATTGACGTTGTAATCTATGTGCGAGAGACAGTCAACACAATGCCACCGAGGAGACGAGGGGAGCCACCTTTAGCCAATCGTGTTGTAGAAAGAGAGATGCGAGAACTTCATGCAAGGCTGGAAGCGATGGAAGCAACGTAGAGAAGAGCACCTGATGTTGGACACCCCAGTGATGGAGAGAGTGAATATGCAGAAGTTGAAGAAGCTATAAGAGAACATGTTGGCGAAGAACGCTTTCTAAGAGCAGTTGTTATATTGGGAGCTAGAGCCAAGATAGAGGTCCCGATGTATGAAGGAAATTTGGATGTTGAAGAACTGCTGGATTGGATAAGGTCCATAGAAAAATATTTCTATTATGAATATGTCGATGGGGAGAAAAGGGTGAGACATGCTGTCACCAGGCTTAAAGGACACGCAACACTGTGGTGGGATGAACTGCAGGCTGAGAGGTGAAGTAGAGGCAAACATAAGATAAAGAATTGGGATAGAATGGTAGCCAAGTTGAAGGCTAAATTCATGTCCAAAGATTATCATATCAATATGTTCAGGAAGTTGCAGAACCTAAGACAGAAGGGTATGATAGTAAAAGAATACATGGAGGAGTTATACAACCTGAACATCAGAGTTGGACAAAGAGAGTGGGACGAAGAAAATTTTTCTAGGTATATGAATGGCCTGAGGTACGAAATCCAGGATGAGCTCAACATGATGTCGATAAGGATAGTGGAGGATGATTATCAGTTTGCGCTAAAGGCAGAAGAGAAGTTGGCCAAAAAACAAAGCCAACAAGGTAGAGGTAAAATCTTAGCCCTGAACAAAGGCAAGGGAGTTTCCCATGACAAGTTGCATAATTCCAAAGACGAGGCTGAAACTCCACACATTCACTTGGAAAGAGGAGGAAGTTCCCGAGGAAGACAAGGTGGTGGAAGAAACTCTTCTAGAGGAAGAGGCAGAGGGGGAATAAGGTGTTATGCCTGTGGAAAGACATGGCACATGTCTTGGGAATGCCCCAAGAAGAAGAAATAAGGAGGAGAAGCTCACATTTCAGAAGCACAAAGAGGGAATGTTGAAGCAGAAGGAGCAGAGGATGGAACATCCCTGATGATGAGAAAGGTTCTCTTAAAACTAGAGGCAGAAGTTAAAAAGCCAGTATAGAGGAACAATCTATTCAGGACAACTTGCAAGACTAAAGACAAAGTATGCAAGGTGACAATTGACAATGGGAGCACTAATAACCTAGTATCCACGAAGATGGTGGAGAAATTGGAGCTGGAGACAACTGCACACCTAGAGCCATATAAAGTCTCATGGTTGCAGAAAGGACACCAGTTTGACAGGAATGTCATTCATGATGGGAGGAAGAATACATAAACCTTAGAGAAGAATGGTAGGACACACATGTTGTTTCCAAAAGAGGAAAAGAAATTGAAAGGGGAGGCCAACACAAGCATACTTCTCATGAGTGGAAAGGAACTCCTAAAAGAAGTTAAGAAATAATAGGAGATGCAGTTTGCTGTGGTGGGGAAATCCAGAGTCATCCTTACTAGTACTTCGATGGATGATTTTCCTGAAGAAGTTCAAGAATTGTTGGAAATTTTTTGTGACATAGTGGTGGATGAGCTACCTAACTCATTACCACCCATCAGAAGTATCAACCATCATATTGATTTGATACCAGGAGCAAGTATGCCAAACAAGGCAGCATATAGACTGACACCTCGAGAGAATGAGGAGGTAAAGAACCAGGTCCATGAGTTGTTAGACAAGGGTTTGGTCAAAGAGAGCTTGATTCCATGCACAGTGCCAACTGTGTTCAGTCCAAAGAAAGATGGAGGATGGAGAATTTGTACAGACTCG
>JASDQU010371765.1:53261-65118 GCA_032191745.1 Picea mariana | reverse complement strand
CATTGGCAAGTTCGTGGTGGTGTATCTAGATGATATATTGATCTTTAGCAATACTAAAGAGGAGCATTTAAGGCACCTGACACTAATGATGAGGAGGCTACAATAGGAGAAGTTGTTGATAAACCCGAAGAAGTCCTCTTTTATGAAGACAAAACTCATCTACTTGGGTTTTGTGATCTCTTCAAATGAACTGAAGATGGATCCAAAGAAGGTGGAAGCAATCAAAGAATGGCCATCACCCAGGAACATGTTTGAGGTAAGAATATTCCATGGATTAGAGAGTTTCTATAGGAAGTTCATCATATATTTCAGTGGAATTTGTGCACCAATGATGGATACAGTGAAGAAGAGGCACAAGTATTTTAAATGGGCAGAGGAGGTGGAGAAGAGCTTCAATACATTGAAGGAGAAAGTAATAGAGCGACCAATTCTAGTCTTGCCAAATTTTGAGAAGACGTTTCATGTAAGGTATGATGCAAGTGGCATTGCAATTGGAGGAGTTTTGAGACAGGACAATAGACCTATTGCTTACTTCAACAAGAAGTTGAATGAGACTAAGAGAAAGTACTCCACCTATGACAAAGAATTTTATGCCATAATCCAAGCCCTGAAGAAATGGAGACATTACCTTGTCCCACAAGAATTTGTCTTGTATAGCGATAACCAAGCTTTACAATTCATAACCAGACATGAAAAATTGAATTAGAGGCGTGCGAAGTGGATTGATTGTATGCAGAATTTTACTTTTGTCATAAAACATATTGTTGGGAATGTTAACAAAGTTGTTGATGCATTGAGCAGGAGATGTTTGACTCTGTAGGAATTTCAGGTAAAGACCTTAGGGTTTGAACACCTTGAGGAAATGTATAGTGATGATCCAGACTTCAAGGAAGCATACGAAGCATGCACGAATCCTATGCTGAGAGATAGGAGCCAGTGGACAGAGTATATAATTCAAGAGGGATTGTTGTTCAAAGGCAATCAATTGTGCATCCAAAATGATCAATGAGGGATAACCTTTTGAAGGAAAAACATAGCGGAGGATTGGTTGGACATTTAGACCATGATAAGACATTTGCGTAGTTGAGCAGTTCATACTATTGGCCAGGTATGAGAATAGATGTAATAAAATTCGTGAAAATATGCAAAATATGCCAACATGCAAACATGCAAACGGTAAAATGAAAAACAATGGATTGTATCAACCATTGCCCATACCAGAGAGGCCTTGGGATGCAATAAGCATGGATTTTGTGTTGGGACTGCCAAGAATGCAAAGAGGATGTGATTCCATATTTGTGGTGGTGGATAGATTTTCAAATATGGCACACTTTATCCCATGCTAGAAGACTAGTGATGCAACACATGTTGCAAATCTGTTCTTTAAGGAAGTTGTGAGACTTCACGGCCTACCCAGAAGCAATGTCTCGGACAGAGACACAAAATTTGTTGGTCAATTTTGGAGAACATTGTGAAAGAAGTTGGGGACAGATTTGTCCTTCATCTCAGCTTATAACCCTTAGAAAGATGGGCAGAATGAGGTGGTAAACAAAAGTTTGGGAAACTTATTGAGGAGTCTGGTCACTGAGAACCATAATCAATGGGATCAGATTCTTCCACAAGCAGAATTTGCATACAACGACTCACCAAACATGAGCACTAGGAAGAGCCTGTTCCAAATATTGTATGGAATTCAACCCATAGGAGTATCTGAGTTGAGAGAATTGGAACAAAGTGAGATCAGAAGCGCTGGAGCAGAAGATTTTGTAGTAGAAATGCAGAATCTCCATAGCCAGATCAAGGGGTAGTTGCAGAATTCTAGCCAAGAGTACAAACACAGAGCTGATCAACATCGAAGAGAACTCCAATTTGAAATAGTAGATTAGGTTCTAGCACATATTAGGAAGGAAAGGTTCCCTATGGGGACATATAACAAGCTAAAGATGAAGAAGATATGACCATGTAAGATCTTGAGGAAGTTTGATGCAAACGCCTATGAGATTGAGCTGTCAGATGATGTGGCCATATCGCCCATATTCAACGTCTCAGACCTGTATCCTTACAGGAAGGATGACACAGAGGGATCAAAAGATCAAGGGAAGATTCAGCAGGAAAAACAAATGCCTATAGCAAAAAAACCATAGATGGAAAATATTGTTGATCAGAGGATTGGTAAGAACACCAAGAGGAAGACCTATTTTGAATATCTGGTCAAGTGGAAGGGACATCCCATAGAATATTCTAGTTGGGAAAGTGAAGTTGATATCCAGAAGCATGGAAAGTCGGTAGAGGATCTCTTGGACAAGAGTCCATGAATTTTTGTCCAGGGTGAGAATGATGCAGGAGCATCGTCAGCAAGTACATGTGGTAGGACAACTCAGCGCCTAAGAGCCAATCTAGAGTCTCGAACGCTAGCTAGTATTGTAAATATTTTGAAGCCATAGAAAACAAAAGAGGAAAGATCACATGCGTGGAAAAAAAATGAGCACGCGTGACTTGGGAGCTTAACCCTAGTCTCAATGTGACTGTAATTAGATAGCAATTAGTTTGTTTCTTTTGTATAAAGAGAGATTTTGTACGCCCAAAAGAAGGGTTACGAGAATTATGAGCAAGTAGGAATTTGTGAACAATAGTTGTTGCTTTGATTTTAGCTGTAACCATTTTCTTGATTTTGAATGAAGATAACAGAGGAAAATTGATCTAATGTATGGTGTGAATATTGTTTACAATTTCCCTGTTGTTGTCGTTAATCTTTTCAAGAATGAATGAATATTGCTACGAGTGCATGCAACTTTGAAATGCTTGTATAAATTTTAAAATCACTTTTTTTCGTGAGTCGGTGCAAGGTGTGCACATTCCGCAAGGAGTGCGTTGACAAGGTCTGTTTCGACTCATAAAGCTCAGGATAAATAGCGTAAGATTTTCTTTGCAAGGAGTGCAAAGTGACTACTGCAAGAAGTGCATAGTTGTCGCAAGAACTCAACCTATGTAAAGATCTGTTGCAAAGAGTACACAGGTCTAGAATTCGACAAAGAGTCGAAGTGACTTCGTAAAGAAGTCGAAGGATGAGAGCATAGGAATGCCAGGAGGGCGAGAAATAATTCTTTTCAAGAATCTTTGGATCTGAGTTTGACGAATTTCCCGAAAAAGTAAGAAGTGCTTGGGAGATCGAAATATTTGAAGAGATTAAGCTAAGGAGGGGTAACACTTTCCAAGAAGTGCGAATGAGATCTAAGAAGTGGACTCGCAAGAAGGATAAAGGTTGAAGCCTTTAAATCTTTCGAAAAATCTTCTAAGTTGGAAGAAAGCGTAAGCTCGAGGGAAAAGATCTAGATCGTCCTATCAATGTCCAGCCAACGAGGAGAGAGCACAAAGGAAAAGATCTCAACCGTCCGATCTAAGCACAAAGAAAATATCTCAGCCATTTGATATGAGATCCAGAGAAAGGATCTTAGCCATCTGATCTGTGCACAAAAGGATCATAGTCGTCCAATCAAGGTAAAGTGCACTAACCTTAAAGCTTTGAAAGTGTACAGAAGAATTGAACTTAAGAAACTATGAAATCATCAGAGCCATCCGTTGTCAAGGAGGACATGTGGCGAGAGATCAACATTTCACCGACTCACAGAGTGGAAAGGTCAAAGAGAAGAGTTGTGAGAATTTGCAAAGTGCGAATTCGCGAAAAGATCACAGCTATTGATCATTCCGAAATCATCGAGACCGTCTGTCGTCAAGGAGGACACGTGGAGAGGGATCAACATTTCGCTGATTCGTGACTTAAAGAAGTCAAAGGTAGAGTTACAAGAACTCGCGAAACGTGATTTGATCACAGTCGTTGATCGAAGGAGGGTGTTGAACCGTAGATCTGCTCTTGTCAGGAGTTCGTGACTCTGGAAATCATAGGTAAGAGTTCTGAGAACTCGTGAAATATGAAATCATGATTTTATCCGAGCCATCGGATTGAGGATATATCAAGACCATTGAGTGTCTAGGGAGACGATTCGCAAGTGAGAAATCATGAAACACGAAATCATGAAGTGCTCGAAAGATTGTCCCACAATCACAACGAACGGTCACATCGGTGAAGGGGAATAGAGGGGCTAGCATGCGCTAGGATCCTGTCGAGATTTCGGGAGTCGAGAGAGTCAAAGTGACTCGCATGTAAAGACCCGATACGTGAATCCGCGATGCACCTTTTGATTAGGTGACTGGTCACAACCTTGGCCACATAAAGGGAGGGGATTAAGCAGGAGAGCTAGCGCCTAAATACGCTGAAGATTAAAGGCATTAAGGAGAAGGTCGCGGGTTCCATACAACCCGCGCTTTGAGGGAAAGAGGGCATGTTAAGTGGAATTGAGGTTCTTGAGGGGATGAAGATTCAGTCAGACTCAATTCCTTGATCGATCCTAGATCGGGAGGTCACACAACCCTTAGGATAGAAGGGGGGGTTTGGATCACTGCTGCTCATCCTTTAGAGCCTGATGATCCTTATCCTATGTCACTGCTGATGACTCCTGAGTACTCCTAGATGCTAATTTCTTCTATAAATTCACATCTCTACTCACAACTATCTTCCTCTACGTTGGAATGAAGATCCTGTAAGCTTTTGAGGTCTCTCTATACCCCACAAATATACCCTTATGTCCTAAAGGCTCCAACTTCATCCTCTGAGACGAACTAAGTTCCTCATGCACAAAACTTAAAAAAAAAATTTGTCCACAACCCCGGTATTAGCAACACCTGACTTCTCCAAACCTTTCGTCATCGATTGTGATGCATCAGGTTTTGAAATTGGAGAAATATTGATGCAATATGGGCACCCAATAGCTTTTGAGAGCATAAAATTAAATCAAACAAAATGATTACAATCCACTTACAACAAGGAAATTCTTTCCATCATGCATGCATTAACAAAATGGTGCCAATATCTATTGGGAAGTAAGTTCCTCATGCACAAATAATCCAAAATATCTGGAATATAGTAATCAAATCCATATATATATATATATATAAGAATGAATAGTAAGATGATTACAAATGTGAATGAGGGCTCGTTTATATACCCACATAGGGGTGCCCTTAACAAATAGTCATGTACTTTCATTATTAATAATTATTATTTATTAATTAACATTTAATTATTATGTTATTAATATCTATTTTATATGTATATTAATGTTCATAACATCCTCTTCTCCACTGGCACATGGATATAAAATGGACAACCAAAGATACTCAAATTTCCTATCTTTGGCTTCACCCTTGAGAATGCCTCTTATGGAGTCTTGTACCCCAATATCCTCTGAGACCTCCTATTCTGCATGTTATCGCACAAATTGTAGGTGGGGCAAAGCCTCACCCAATCCACAGGATGGCGAGAACTACATGAGAGACTACCCACTATAACCTTAGATAAACCCTTCCCTTGCTTTAGTGAAGGATAAATCCTACACAAGGGGGGAATCTCGGGTGATCGTAGGGGGAAATGAAATGGAAAATGGAGTTATGGAATATGATGCCCATAAAGTTCAAACTACAAAGTGGAATATGGCTTGGGAATAAGTCTTGGAGATGGTTAATGGTTTCCAAATGCTTGGGTACTTGCAGAAGATAGTTATACCTACCCAAGACAAGAGAACAAGTGTACAATCACAATATTCCAATGGACAACCAAGTGAATCTTGGTTTCCTAAATTACAAGAGTAAACAATTGTATATATCAACAATGAAATCAATTAACTACTATAGAAATAACCATCAAAATTGTCAAATAATTATTGGAGAATGAAGCACTAAACCAATAGATAACTTTCCAATACTGAAGCACAAACTTTGACAGTGAAAGAGGGATGTTAGATAGTGTTTTCAAAGAATAAGTGTAATGACCAAGTGTTTGTAGAAAATATTTTCTACAACAAGAAGTTTCAACCACGAAAATTAGCAAGTAATCCGACAAAAAGTTAACAAATAAGTAGTAGAATGATAATATTGGCTTACAAGCAAATTTCCATGGTTGAAATGCAAGTAAAAGTAAGAAATATAGATGTTGTGTTGCAGTCCTAATGGTTGTAGCTTTTGATTGATTACAAATAAACAACTACTACGCTAATCTAGACACCCTAATGGATTTAACAATTTTAAGACACCGATAAAAGTTTCCAACTTGAACAAGATCAATACCTCTCAAAATCACGTTTACCAATGCAAGTAATTTATTTCTCCAATGCAATTTTTAGATTAGTGTTTTGTATCTATTGGGTAAATGTAGTCTTGGATGTAAGAGTTATATCCACAATATCACTAGGGGTGTAGGCTCTTCTACTCCCTAGAGTATGCAAAACTAACCAAGGTAAGGCTAGGAGGGTGTAAGCCCTTTTACTTCTCCTTGTAACCTTGTAAAAAATGGCTTATCAACAAGTAAATAACATGAAACTTGGTGGAGGGTGTATGAAATTATACTCCTTCAAGGGTTTGAGACAAGATTATCAATGAAACTAGAAGAAAACACCAACAAAATGCAGAAATTTCCTTACTAATTCCAAAATAGCAAGATCAAACCCTAGTTACCAAGCAATATCCATCCATAAACAAGACAAAAAACCTCCAAGAGGTGCGTACCACCTTAGCTCCATAATATACCAAGAGAAAACACCACAATATAGTTACACACGAGAGAGATGATCCAAATTTCCCAAGTAGGGTAAATTTTTTAGCCAGGTAATCTTTCTCACATGAGATAGCTATGTTAAAATGAAATGAAAATGATCCTTATTTATAGAAAACCCCTAAAAAGTGTTTGTCCACATAAATTAGGGCAAACCACAAAATAAGGGAGCCATTCTCCCTTTATTTTTCCCCTTTACATAATAAATTTAAATTTAATTTTAAAAAATGCACATAAGAAACCCTAAAGGGTGACGTCAACCCTCTCTAGGGTGACATTTTGACACTTTAGCAAGTCGTTGAGCAAAGGGAGGAGGTAGTTGGGCCTCCTAAGGCTCCTTCTTCATGTGATAGGCTCATGTTTTGATGCAAAAGATCTTCCTCCTCCAAAAATGCAAGTGTCCATCAAAACAACATCATCACCACCCAAACCCTAGCCTTAGGGTGATGCCAAGCCCTCCAAAGTGACGTTTTAGCCTCCAAAGGAAAATTGTTGGGCTTGCAAGGGCTAGGTGACATCCTCCAAGGTCTCTTCCTTTTCCTCCAAAGGAAACGTTCCTCTTCTGTACTTCCCAAAGGTTTTGGCTATGGCATCCAACTGGTGGGCTTCCTGCCCCAATGAAGACCCAAGCTCGACTTGTTCCTCTAAAATGTCCATCAACAAGGTCCTACAAAGAAATACAAGTACGCCCTCCAAGGATCTCAAGTCAAAGAATCATGGAAAGTGAAATCACATTTAATATAAGATCCATTCAAGCATGCACATCAAAAACTACCTCATCAAATTAAATAGGTGCTCAAGGACCCTATCCAATTTTCCAACTTTAGGTATGGGATGGTTGACAAGATGACCTATTGGGTGAATTAGTCCCTAAGTCAAGGAGTGTTTCCTAGGAGGAAAACTCTCTAAGTCATGTGGATAAGATGAGGTGGATGGGGGTAATACTTTTGGGCATGGGGTTCATGACATACAAGGATTCGTATTGTCTCATTTATGGGTGCCTTTGTAGAGGGTGTGCTACACCTTTGTTTTCAATCCATTCTTTTCCAAGCCCATTTATTGCCATTTGTTTTTTAAGAAGTTTCTAGGTTGAAGCCAAGGTGGGGATTCTACCTAAGCATGAAAAAATTTCCCACCTTGACTCTACCCTAGTCACATTATGCTTCCCCAATTTGAAGACAATTTGTGGGACTTCTACCTAAGCATGAAAAACATTGCCCACACACGCTCTACCTTGGCTAGAATTTTTATATTTTTATTTCACGGGTCCCATCAATTTATTATGAGAGACATTTCATTGTACCTATTTTTACAGCTATAAACCCCCGGGCCTTTAGTCCCTTCTTCCCATGAAATGAGGTACAATCCCTTCTTGGGTCAATACACCCGAAAATACCAAAATATAAGGAGATGAATAAGGGGTGAAGTGATGAAAAGTGGTAAGTGTGATCAGGAAGGACATGATGAATCATCAAGGAGACCTCCCAGTATCAAACCCATCCCTAAGGGTGATCACTTACTAGGGCACAATGTCAACCACCAAGGTGAAACAGGGCAAAGAGCATAATTTCCAAGCAAACATTCTATAATCAAAAGCAACTTTAAATGCAACATACGTAAATGCATGAAATATTAAAGTGATACTTACCACAACACCTGACTTGTACCTCATGGAGAAAGACCCATCGTCTTCTGGAAGCAAGATGATGTGGTTGATGCCATTGTCATGAATCTAGGATGTGTGGTGGTGAAGCGGGTCTTTGTTTGTGCATGTGGACGCTCCCAGTCATCTATCTCTCGGTACTCCATGTTTACAACATGAGGGCCTCGAGACATCATCTCCTTAGTTATCCCTATAAATTGGGGATAACACTGCACATACACCGCCATATTACATGCCTCTGCCCACAAAAACATGGGCAACTCTTGATCATGTCTCATAGTCTTGGCATTACTGATGATGGATCAATTCTTTCTCTCCACAATCCCATTATGTTGAGGGTTGTATGAGTTTGTCATCTCCCTTTTGATCCCTTCCTTCTTGGAGAAATCCTTGAAGTCATTGGAGGTGTACTCTCCCCCATTATTTGACCTCAAGACCTTGATCTTCTTACCTATCTAATTCTCTATTCGAGCCCTAAACTCTTGAAATCGACTGAAGACCTCATCCTTGGTTTTCATAAAGATGATCCATGTTTATTGGAAAAATCATCAATAAATGTCACATAGTATGACAACCCCTGTAAATATGCTGCTACCAACGATCCACTCACATCTAAGTGAATAAGATCCAAGATCCCCTTGGACCTATTCTCGCTTCTATGAAAATCAACCTTGGCATTCTTACAAAGAGCACAACCCCTGCATACTCCATGCTGCACAATCTTGAACTTTGGAATACTTGTAACAATCCCCCTCAGAATCAACAATGCCCTATAGTGTAGGTTTCCCAACCTCCTATGCCACAACTCACATAGGTTGTCACTGACATGTACTAAATCTTGAACAAGCTTGCCTTGCAACCTGTATACAGTGCCTTCTCTAACCCCAATGACCACTGCACTATCTGGGATAGCTTTCTCGAGATGTATGAGTACTTGCCCTCTCTAAAAAGTAACGACAAAACCCCTATCCTCCATAGCTGAGACTGAAAACAAATTCTTCTTCAAACCTGGTACGTAAAGCACATCATGGGCATCGAACAAACCTCCTAACTTGAGATGGAACGCAATGATTCCCTCTCCCTTTACTGCATACTTGACATCATCACCAAGCTCCACATGAACCTTCAAGTCCTTCTATGTCAAACTGCTAAATAACTCCCGTGCTTCTATCACATGACGAGATGCACCACTGTCCAAGAACCAAGAACTCCTCACTATTGTGCTAGTAGAAAGACAAGAAACCATTGAGTAATCCTTCTCAAATTTCATTGCAAACTCATCAAGATACGTCTCTACTGATGTTGTTGTCTACATCTTTCCATTACCCTTCTTCTTCTTCTTCGGACACTGAGATACATAATGTCCATTCTTATGACATGAGAAGCACTTGATTTTACTCAAGTCCTTCTTCTACCCTGGATGTGATGATCCTCCATCACTGTTACCATTCTTG
Source organism: Picea mariana (assembly GCA_032191745.1). Classification (NCBI taxonomy): domain Eukaryota; kingdom Viridiplantae; phylum Streptophyta; class Pinopsida; order Pinales; family Pinaceae; genus Picea; species Picea mariana. The sequence goes on along the minus strand of JASDQU010371765.1, from coordinate 55,337 downwards.
CTAGAACCCTTTCCTTTGCTCTTCCTTGTCTTACTGAAAAGAGCCAAGTTCTCTTCACTAGGGTGACATTTTGACACTTTAGCAAGTCGTTAAGCAAAGGGAGGAGGTCGTTGGGCCTCCTAAGGCTCCTTCTTCATGTGCTAGGCTCATTTTTTGATGCAAAAGATCTTCCTCCTCCAAAAATGCAAGTGTCCATCAAAACAACATCATCACCACCCAAACCCTAGCCTTAGGGTGATGCCAAGCCCTCCAAAGTGACGTTTTAGCCTCCAAAGGAAAATTGTTGGGCTTGCAAGGGCTAGGTGACATCCTCCAAGGTTTCTTCCATTTCCTCCAAAGACAACGTTCCTCTTTTGTACTTCCCAAAGGTTTGGGCTATGGCATCCAACTGGTGGGCTTCCTACCCCAATGAAGGCCCAAGCTCGACTTGTTCCTCCAAAATGTCCATCAACAAGGTCCTACAAAGACATACAAGTATGCCCTCCAAGGATCTCAAGTCAAAGAATCATGGAAAGTGAAATCACATTTAATATAAGATCCATTCAAGCATGTGCATCAAAAACTACCTCATCAAATTAAACAGGTGCTCAAGGACCCTATCCAATTTTCCAAGTTTAGGTATGGGATGGTTGACAAGGTGACCTATTGGGTGAATCAGTCCCTAAGTCAATGAGTGTTTCCTATGAGGAAAAATCTCTAAGTCATGTGGAGAAGATGAGGTGGATGGGGGTAATACTTTTGGGCATGGGGTTCATGACATACAAGGGTTCGTATTGTCTCATTTATGGGTGCCTTTGTAGAGGGTGTGCTAGACCTTTGTTTTCAATCCATTTTTTTCCAAGCCCATTTATTGCCATTTGTTTTTTAAGATGTTTCTAGGTTGAAGCCAAGGTGGGGATTCTACCTAAGCATGAAAAAAATTTCCCACCTTGACTCTACCCTGGTCACATTATGCTTCCCCAATTTGAAGACAATTTGTGGGACTTCTACCTAAGCATGAAAAACATTGCCCACACATGCTCTACCTTGGCTAGAATTTTTATATTTTTATTTCACGGGTCCCATCAATTTATTATGAGATACATTTCATTGTACCTATTTTTACAGCTATAAACCCTCGGGCCTTCAGTCCCTTCTTCCCATGAAATGAGGTACAATCCCTTCTTGGGTCAAAACACCTGAAAATACCAAAATATAAGGAGATGAATAAGGGGTGAAGTGATGAAAAATGGTAAGTGTGATCAGGAAGGACATGATGAATCATCAAGGAGACCTCCCAGTATCAAACCCATCCCTAAGGGTGATCACTTACTAGGGCACAATGTCAACCACCAAGGTAAAACATGGCAAAGAGCATAATTTCCAAGCAAACATTCTATAATCAAAAGCAACTTTAAATGCAACATACATAAATGCATGAAATATTAAAGTGATACTTACCACAACACTTGACTTGTACCTCATGGAGAAAGACCCATCGTCTTCTGGAAGCAAGATGATGTGGTTGATGCCATCATCATGAATCTAGGATGTGTGGTGGTGAAGCGGGTCTTTGTTTGTGCATGTGGACGCTCCCAGACATCTATCTCTCGATACTCCATGTCTACAACATGAGGGCCTCGAGACATCATCTCCTTTGTTATCCCTATAAATTGGGGATAACACTGCACATACAACGCCATATTACATGCCTCTGCCCACAAAAATATGGGCAACTCCTGATCATGTCTCATAGTCTTGGCATTACTAATGATGGATCAATTCTTTCTCTCCACAATCCCATTATGTTGAGAGTTGTATGAGTTTGTCATCTCCCTTTTGATCCCTTCCTTCTTGGAGAAATCCTTGACGTCATTGGAGGTGTACTCTCCCCCATTATTTGACCTCAAGACCTTGATCTTCTTACCTGTCTAATTCTCTATCTGAGCCCTAAACTCCTGAAATCGACTGAAGACCTCATCCTTGGTTTTCATAAAGAAGATCCATGTTTATTGGAAAAATCATCAATAAATGTCACATAGTATAGTGACCCTTGTAAATATGCTGCTACCAATGATCCACTCACATCTAAGTGAA
>JASDQU010371765.1:41932-52697 GCA_032191745.1 Picea mariana | reverse complement strand
TATATATATATATATATATAAGAATGAATAGTAAGATGATTACAAATGCGAATGAGGGCTCATTTATATACCCATGCAGGGGTGCCCTTAACAAATAGTCATGTCCTTTCATTATTAATAATTATTATTTATTAATTAAAATTTAATTATTATGTTATCAATATCTATTTTATATGTATATTTATGTTCATAACATCCTCTTCTCCACTGGCACGTGGATATATAATGGACAACCAAAGATACTCAAATTTCCTGTCTTTGGCTTCACCCCTGAGAATGCCTCTTATGGAGTCTTGTACCCCAATATCCTGTGAGACCTCCTGTTCTGCATGTTATTGCACAAACTGTAGGTGGGTCAAAGCCTCACCCAATCCATAGGATGGCGAGAACTACATGAGAGCCTACCCACTATAACCTTAGATAAACCCTTCCCTTGCTTTAGTGAAGGATAAATCCTACGCAAGGGGGGAATCCTGGGTGACCGTAGGGGGAAATGAAATGGAAAATGGAGTTATGGAAAATGATGCCCATAAAGTTCAAACTACAAAGTGGAATATGGATTGGGAATAAGTCTTGGAGATGGTTAATGGTTTCCAAATGCTTGGGTACTTGCAGAAGATAGTTATACCTACCCGAGACAAGATAAAGACAAGTGTACAATCACAATATTCCAATGGAAAACCAAGTGAATATTGGTTTCCTAAATTACAACAGTAAACAAATGTATATATCAACAATGAAATCAATTAACTACTATAGAAATAACCATCAAAATTGTCAAATAATTATTGGAGAATGAAGCACTAAACCAATAGATAACTTTCCAATACTGAAGCACAAACTTTGACAGTGAAAGAGGGATGTTAGATAGTGTTTTCAGAGAATAAGTGTAATGACCAAGTGTTTGTAGAAAATATTTTCTACAACAACAAGTTTCAACCAGGAAAATTAGCAAGTAATCCAACAAAAAGTTAACAAATAAGTAGTAGAATGATAATACTGGCTTACAAGCAAATTTCCATAGTTGAAATGAAAGTAAAAGTAAGAAATATAGTATGTTGTGATGTAGTCCTAATGGTTGTAGCTTTTTATTGATTACAAATAAACCATTACTACGCTAATCTAGACGCCCTAATGGATTTAGCAATTTTAAGACACCGATAAAAGTTTCCAACTTGAACAAGATCAATACCTCTCAAAATCATGTTTACCAATGCAAGTAATTTATTTCTCCAATGCAATTTTTAGATTAGTGTTTTGTATCTATTGGGTAAATGGAGTCTTGGATGTAAGAGTTATATCCACAATATCACTAGGGGTGTAGGCTCTTCTACTCCCTAGAGTATGCAAAACTAACCAAGGTAAGGCTAGGAGGGTGTAAGCCCTTTTACTTCTCCTTGTAACCTTGTAAAAAATGGCTTATCAACAAGTAAATAACATGAAACTTGGTGGAGGGTGTATGAAATTATACTCCTTCAAGGGTTTGAGACAAGATTATCAATGAAACTAGAAGAAAACACCAACAAAATGCAGAAATTTCCTTACTAATTCCAAAATAGCAAGATCAAACCCTAGTTACCAAGCAATATCCATCCATAAACAAGACAAAAAACCTCCAAGAGGTGCGTACCACCTTAGCTCCATAATATACCAAGAGAAAACACCACAAGATAGTTACACACGAGAGAGATGATCCAAATTTCCCAAGTAGGGTAAATTTTTTAGCCAGGTAGTCTTTCTCACATGAGATAGCTATGTTCAAATGAAATGAAAATGATCCTTATTTATAGAAAACTCCTAAAAAGTGTTTGTCCACATAAATTAGGGAAAACCACAAAATAAGGGAGCCATTCTCCCTTTATTTTTCCCCTTTACATAATAAATTTAATTTTAATTTAAAAAAATGCACATAAGAAACCCTAAAGGGTGACGTCAACCCTCTCTAGGGTGACATTTTGACACTTTAGCAAGTCATTGAGCAAAGGGAGGAGGTCGTTGGGCCTCCTAAGGCTCCTTCTTCATGTGCTAGGCTCATTTTGTGATGCAAAAGATCTTCCTCCTCCAAAAATGCAAGTGTCCATCAAAACAACATCATCACCACCCAAACCCTAGCCTTAGGGTGATGCCAAGCCCTCCAAAGTGACGTTTTAGCCTCCAAAGGAAAATTGTTGGGCTTGTAAGGGCTAGGTGACATCCTCCAAGGTCTCTTCCTTTTCCTCCAAAGGCAACATTCCTCTTTTGTACTTTCCAAAGGTTTAGGTTATGGCATCCAACTGGTGGGCTTTCTGCCCCAATGAAGGCCCAAGCTCGACTTGTTCCTCCAAAATGTCCATCAACAAGGTCCTACAAAGACATACAAGTATGCCCTCCAAGGATCTCAATTCAAAGAATCATGGAAAGTGAAATCACATTTAATATAAGATCCATTCAAGCATGCGCATCAAAAACTACCTCATCAAATTAAACAGGTGCTCAAGGACCCTATCCAATTTTCCAAGTTTAGGTATGGGATGGTTGACAAGGTGACCTATTGGGTGAATCAGTCCCTAAGTCAAGGAGTGTTTCCTAGGAGGAAAACTCTCTAAGTCATGTGGAGAAGATGAAGTGGATGGGGGTAATACTTTTGGGCATGGGGTTCATGAAATACAAGGGTTCATATTGTCTCATTTATGGGTGCCTTTGTAGAGGGTGTGCTACACCTTTGTTTTCAATCCATTATTTTCCAAGCCCATTTATTGCCATTTGTTTTTTAAGATATTTCTAGGTTAAATCCAAGGTGGGAATTCTACCTAAGCATGAAAAACATTTCCCACCTTGACTCTACCCTGGTCACATTATGCTTCCCCAATTTGAAGACAATTTGTGGGACTTCTACCTAAGCATGAAAAACATTGCCCACACACACTCTACCTTGGCTAGAATTTTTATATTTTTATTTTTCACGGGTCCCATAAATTTATTATGAGAGACATTTCGTTGTACCTAGTTTTACAGCTATAAACCCCTGGGCCTTCAGCCCCTTCTTCCCATGAAATGAGGTACAATCCCTTCTTGGGTCAATACACCCGAAAATACCAAAATATAAGGAGATGAATAAGGGGTGAAGTGATGAAAAATGGTAAGTATGACCAGGAAGGACATGATGAATCGTCAAGGAGACCTCCCAGTATCAAACCCATCCCTAAGGTTGACCACTTACTAGGGTACAATGTCAACCACCAAGGTGAAACAGGGCAAAGAGCATAATTTCCAAGCAGACGTTCTATAATCAAAAGCAACTTTAAATGCAACATACTTAAATGAATGAAATATTAAAGTGATACTTACCACAACACCTGACTTGTACCTCATGGAGAAAGACCCATCATCTTCTGGAAGAAATGATGTGGTTGATGCCATCGTCATGAATCTAGGATGTGTGGTGGTGAAGCGGGTCTTTGTTTGTGCATGTGGACGCTGCCAGTCATCTATCTCTCGATACTCCATGTCTACAACATGAGGGCCTTGAGACATCATCTCCTTAGTTATCCCTATAAATTGGGGATAACACTGCAAATACACCGCCATATTACATGCCTTTGCCCACAAAATCATGGGCAACTCCTGATCATGTCTCATAGTCTTGGCATAACTAATGATGGATCAATTATTTCTCTCCACAATCCCATTCTGTTGAGGGTTGTATGAGTTTGTCATCTCCCTTTTGATCCCTTCCTTCTTGTAGAAATCCTTGAAGTCATTGGAGGTGTACTCTCCCCCATTATCTGACCTCAAGACCTTGATCTTCTTACCTGTCTGATTCTCTATCCGAGCCCTAAACTCCTGAAATCGACTGAAGACCTAATCCTTGGTTTTCATAAAGAAGATCCATGTTTATTGGAAAAATCATCAATAAATGTCAAATAGTATGACGACCCCTATAAATATGATGCTACCAACAACCCACTCACATCTAAGTGAATAAGATCCAATATCCCCTTGGACCTATTCTCGCTGCTGTGAAAATCAACCTTGGCATTCTTACAAAGAGCACAACCCCTGCGTACTCCATGCTGCACAATCCTGAACTTTGGAATACCTGTAACAATCCCCCTCAGAATCAACAATGCCCTGTAGTGTAGGTGTCCCAACCTCCTATGCCACAACTCACATAGGTTGTCACTGACATGTACAAAATCCTAAACAAGCTTGCCTTGCAACCTGTATAAAGTGCCTTCTCTAACCCCAACGACCACTGCACTATCTGGGATAGATTTCTCGGGATGTATGAGTACTTGCCCTCTCTGAAAAGTAACGACAAAACCCCTATCCTCCATAACTGAGACTGAAAACAAATTCTTCTTCAAACCTGGTATGTAAAGCACATCATGGGCATCGAACAAACCTCCTGACTTGAGATGGAACACAACGATTCCCTCTCCCTTTATTGCATACTTGGCATCATCACCAAGCTCCACATGAACCTTCGAGTCCTTCTATGTCAAACTGCTAAATAACTCTCGTGCTTCTATCACATGACGAGATGCACCACTGTCCAAGAACCAAGAACTCCTCACTATTGTGCTAGTAGAAAGACAAGAAACCATTGAGTAATCCTTCTCAAATTTCATTGCAAACTCATCAAGCTACATCTCTATTGATGATGTTGTCTACGTCTTTCCATTACCCTTCTTCTTCTTCTTCGGAAACTGAGATACATAATGTCCATTCTTATGACATGAGAAGCACTTGATTTTACTCAAGTCGTTCTTCTTCCCTGGATGTGATGATCCTCCATCACTGTTACCATTCTTGCTAGAACCCTTTCCTTTGCTCTTCCTTGTCTTACTGACAAGAGCCAAGTTCTCTTCACTACCTCCATGCTTACTACTCTTAGACTCCTCCCGAGTCTTTTCTTGGATGCAATCATCCCAAAGTCTCTGTCAATCTGAGATATTTTCCCAAGCACAAACTCCTTTGACAAATGGTTCCCATGACTTGGGAAAACCATTTAGTGCCACATTCATGAGCTCTACATCCTCAATTTTCTCTCTTATCGCTGCAAGATGATCACGTACATGTTTGATCCTCATGAGATAGCTAGTAACATTATTTGATCTATACATCTGAACCGATCTGAGTTTATTCCTTAAGACCATCTTCCTATTCATGTTCTTGCTCTGGAATAAACTTACCAGGGCATCAAACATCTCTTTGGCTGCCTTCTTCTCGTTTAGGTGAGGGATTAAATGATCCTTCACTAAATNCTATGTCAAATTGCTAAATAACTCTCGTGCTTCTATCACATGATGAGATGCACCACTGTCCAAGAACCAAGAACTCCTCACTATTGTGCTAGTAGAAAGACAAGAAACCATTGAGTAATCCTTCTCAAATTTCATTGCAAACTCAGCAAGCTACGTCTCTACTGATGTTGTTGTCTACGTCTTTCCATTACCCTTCTTCTTCTTCTTCGAACACTGAGATACATAATGTCCATTCTTATGACATGAGAAGCACTTGATTTTACTCAAGTCCTTCTTCTACATTGAGATACCCTTTCCTTTTCTCTTCCTTGTCTTACTGACAAGAGCCAAGTTCTCTTCACTACCTCCATGCTTACTACTCTTAGACTCCTCTCGAGTCTTTTCTTGGATGCAATCATCCCAAAGTCTCTGCCAATCTGAGATATTTTCCCAAGCACAAACTCCTTTGACAAATGGTTCCCATGACTTGGGAAGACCATTCAGTGCCACATTCATGAGCTCTGCATCCTCAATTTTCTCCCCTATCGCTGCAAGATGATCACGTACATGTTTGATCCTCATGAGATAGCTAGTAACATTATCTGATCTATACATCTGAACTGATATGAGTTTATTCCTTAAGACCATCTTCCTATTCATGTTCTTGCTCTGGAATAAACTTACCAGGGTATCAAACATCTCTTTGGCCACCTTCTTCTCATTTAGTTGAGGGATTAAATGATCCTTCACTGAATCTAGGAGGAACCTTTCTTGTTTGATCTCCTTCTTGTTGTGAGCATCTAAAGCTACCAGATCTTTCGGTGGAGTAACTGCTTTATCCACTAACTTTCAAAGGTCACACTCCTTCAATGCCAAATTCACTCTTGCTTTCTAGGATAGGAAGTTGGATGCTCCATCCAATCTGTCTTCAACTCTCAACAATGTTGTTGCCATCCCTAAGAAGTGATAAACTTCCCTGGAAATAACCTACTACTGGAAAACTGCCTATGTGCCGACCTGTATGGGTTAAACGCGACTATCAACATCACAAAGTGCGTATATACACGATTTGATACACTGCAGATTGTGTATGCACGAGATTGTGTCCTCTATGCATTGTGTATGCCTCCATACACCTGCAAAAACCTAGCTCTACCTCAATACGATTGTTTCCCTGAAAATCCATCCTTCAATTTCCTTTTGTTGGTTATGAATCTGCCATGGATCTGATATTTGGCTTCCCTTCAGAGGACCTGCTATGATACCATGTTTAAATTTCTCCTACTTAACACCCGACAATTAGCTCCAAACAAAATCATTTTATCTACTAAAATCACAATTGAGTAATCAACTAAACATGCAACAAAAGCATAAATAAGGAAACCAAATCATGCACACATGAACACCAATATTTTTTGGTAGATACCCCTGGAAAAACCTTGAAGGGAAAACCAATGTTGAGAATGATTTTATTATGCTTAAATCATGGCTCCTATAACAAGGATAATGACCCATTGAGAGAAATACAACTGCAAACTAACCTGACAAGGTCTAACCTACTATACGACTAGTTTTGGCATGCTTTTTGAGGCATACACGATTCAACTTCTTGCGAATTGCGTATATACATGATTCACCTCATTGTGAACCGTGTATTCGTACAAAAAACTTATATGACAAGTTCCGTACGATCCAACACTCTCTCGTGGATTCCTTAGACTGAAACACACCTGCATAAGCCTCTGTTCTCTCTTCTCCTTGACTTGATCTCTAGATGAAAGTCCTTCTCCTTCCCTATCCAAGATCTCATTGAATCTTTCAAGCGTCTGTCAAGTGTCTTTCTCCTTCACTCTAGCCTTTCTTTTATAATCTCGAGTTATAACATATTTCTAATCTCAAAAGTGATCTACTGTTGAGATTACTTCTCAAACTCACTTGAGATTTAGATTACATGCTACATGCTAAGTACTTTTAACATGTGTATTAAATAAATCAATGAACTAATTGCATAATTAATTAATAAAAACAATTTACTTTAATAATTCTTTTCTTTAATTAAAGTAAATTCAAGAGTAGAAGGATTTGGACAATTTCCACAGATCTATAAACATAGACCTGTGTGGAAATACATGTCCAATGCTACAACTAACATCAACAAGATTCTGCGTCCAAATTTTCATAAAAAGAGGGATGTGTGCTTATGACTTGTGGCACTGGGCCTCTAAACAAGGAAAATGATCCTTCATGGAAATCGAAACAAGGAAAATGATCCCTCCAATAGTCTATTCTTTGTATCCACATGAAGTCACCACAAACCAATTCAATTTCCTCTAGGCCCTCCCTCATGTGAGCTTCAAACTTCCATTGATGATTTGGCTTTGTATCCCAATCAGGTTTTGTAGTTTAATAAACGACTGGTTTTGTTTCCAATTGAGGTTAGCACCTCCTCTTTCGATAAACCTAAATTGATTGCCAACTCTTTTAGCACAATATCGGATGGGCCCCAACCCCACAATCGGTTGAAAATAGCCCCCAAATCTTCCTTCGATCGGAACTTAAAGCACAAACAACCCCACACCATAGTGTGAAACTCTGGCCTATAACCCAACACCATTGTCAAGTTTGAATCAATCAAATCTCGTAATGATTCCAGTCTCACCATCTTCCCACAGAACCTTCCAACCTTCGTCTTTCCCAGCAAATTTTGGATCTACTCTAGCTTCACGTCGTCTCCAACAACCATTTTACTTTGCCCTTTTTATTTTTTTCCTTCCAACAACGCTTCTTCAAAGATGAACTCTTAGGAGAAGAGACTGGCTTCAGAATCCCACATTGAACCTCTTTCAAACCACTACTCAGATCCTCCTGCAAGTGCACACTATTGTCATTCAAGAAGAAAGAATGGATCTGAGAAATGTCACCTACGGGAGCCTTGGGAGAATGGGGTTGCATGGCGTGAGGGACCGAGGAATGAATGCCTGAACCACCACCTGCCTTGTGCATTGAAGGCTCTCGTGATTTTGAGGCTCATCCTGCTAATTGTGGCCAACTGGTAGATCGACAGGCTCTGAAATAGACCCACTGAGGGCCCTCCCGCACTGTTGCATGCATCTGAAAGTAGTAGGCTAAAGATTTTATGGAATGAAGAATTTTTTTGGGATATTTACTCGAAATCCTCCAATAAACTGTTGGACTTGTAGATTTAAATGATTATTTCTGTACAATCGAAATGTACTGGAAATTTTTCAGCATGCTAAATTCATTTCTGAACGCAAAAATGAATGCAAAAATAAATTCTGAACAACAAAAAAATAGTGATTAGTACAAATTTATATCGTCAGATTCAAACGAAAAACCATTTCATAAAACAACTAACCAATGCTTACACAAAATCACTTTCCGATTAAAAAATCTCCTCCGTACTCATTTCGTCTCTGTCAAAATCCACCTCATCCACCTCCATTCAGATCTTCGGCCCGAGACAGTAACTACCTGCCCACAGGTATCAGGTAACTAGGCGGAAGCCCTGCGCGGATCGCTCGCCGCCATTGGAACTAGAGCCTAGCTAGGGTCAACCAAACAATGGATAGACTACTATTTAAATAAAAAAAAAATATTTTTTTATTTAAATTATTTCTCTTTCAATAATGGATGTCCCAACTCTATTTTGTAGATGCATAAATTTACAGTTTCTTTCTCTTCTTTAATGGCAAAGGAGTGAGCACAGTGAGAGTGAGGAAAAGTACTTAGAATAGAGTATGTGTAAATGATGAATTTAGGAATGGAAGTGGATTTTCTTTGGATTGAAGTTTTATTACTACTTGAAATAAGTTTCGGGAACCAAACTACATATGAACAACTCTGACACCACTTGCAATGTACCTTGTGATACTCATAAGGAGTCATCGTTAAATCATAATAAAAGATATAAAGCCATATATTCAAAATGTAATGATTCGATTGAACAATGTGATCTCGTTTATATAACAATCAGTGGATGGGCCCTCATGGAATGTCTTACCCTTGGGAAAGGTGCTTGATAATTAATTAATTTACTAAATATGCAAAATGTAATGATTCGATTGAACAATGTGATCTCGTTTATATAACAATCAGTGGATGGGTCCTGATGGAAAGTCTTGACCCTTGTGAAAGGTGCTTGATAATTAATTAATTTACTAATTATTTAGGGTTTTCCTAATACGCACATTGATAAATCCACACTTTAATAGTATATATTTGGGTATGCTACATGTGAAAGAGTTAGGGCCCATTTTCTTGTGAATCTCATATGGGCCATGCTATGAAAAATTAAACTTCTCGTGCATAGTGAGATTTCATGAGCTTTATCCTAGAGCAATATTAGTCATCCTTCTTGAACATCTCTCATGGTTTACCATTTTTATCAAAATTCCTCTCAATTATATCTATTGGTCTCTTTGGAATGTTTGGAAATCTTGTGTTTTCTCTCTCTTCCTCCAATTGAAATAACTCAAAATATCTTGTTTGTATATTAGATGCAACACATATGTTGAAATATCAAGTAGAAAATGCAAGAGCATTAAGCTCGAGATGAATTGTAATTAAAATGACTTTCCCATACACCAGAGTATAACAAGACTTTTCTATGCTTTCTTAGGGAGTATTTGTTTATTTATTTTTTCATGGAAAATCTCCTCAGGGTGTCAGGAAATGAGATACACTTCCACACTAAACCTAGCAGAAGAGAAGAAGAATTTAATCAAGAATGTAAATGACAAAGCAATCACACAATACACATAGATCTTACCCTGGAAACCCAAACCGAGAAAACCAACATTTCTTGAGCGTCCCGCTCTCTTGTTGTCTTATTCAATCTTAATAAAAGGTTACATTTTTAACGTTGGTCCACACCTAAAACACAATCGACATCATACCCTCTTGCTTATGCAAGAACAACCCTGTAGCCAATTTGGCTTACATCTGCATGACCAACAACCTATAAATTATAGACTCTTGGCGATTAGCCATTCATCATCTAAAGATTCGAGATTAGTCTTTACGACCTTACAACACACCTCTTTATAGGATTTACAACAAGAAAAACCCTAAAGACATGGCACCCAAAAACGGTTAGAGATCCATGCAGATCATTGGCTACAAATCTCACGAANCAGATTACCAGTCGACCTTCATTTGGTCTTCAGTCGGTTGCCACATGCCCACTTGTCGACCTCTTGTTGGTTGACCTATTTGACTTGTTGTCGATGCCTTTACCATGTCGAACAACCTCGACCTTCGACTTCGAATTTACCCAGTCGACTAATCTCAACCTTCAACTTGCTGTCGATCTACCTCGACCCTTGACCTGTTGTTGATCCACTTCGACTTCGACCGTCAATCGATCCACCTCGACTATAATTTCACTGCAAATAATATAACAATCCAACATTCTCCCACTTGTTGTCTTATTTGTTGAAACCAAGAGATTCTTGAAATTTCGTTCACAGACCCACAATAGCAATGCCCATTACCTCTCTGCACCAAGAGAACATCACAAC
>JASDQU010371765.1:29102-41415 GCA_032191745.1 Picea mariana | reverse complement strand
AGCTAGTAACATTATTTGATCTATACATCTGAACCGATCTGAGTTTATTCCTTAAGACCATCTTCCTATTCATGTTCTTGCTCTGGAATAAACTTACCAGGGCATCAAACATCTCTTTGGCTGCCTTCTTCTCGTTTAGGTGAGGGATTAAATGATCCTTCACTAAATCTAGGAGGAACCTTTCTTGTTTGATCTCCTTATTGTTGTGAGCATCTAAAGCTACTAGATCTTTCGGTGGAGTAACTGCTTTATCCACTAACTTCCAAAGGTCATACTCCTTCAATGCCAAATTCACTCTTTTTTTCTAAGATAGGAAGTTGGATGCTCCATCCAATCTATCTTCAACTCTCAACGATGTTGTTTCCATCCCTAATACCTGATAAACTTCCCTGGAAATAACCTACTATTGGAAAACTGCCCATGTGACGACCTGTATGGGTTAAACACGACTGTCAACATCACAAAGCGTGTATATACACGATTTGATATACTGCAAATTGTGTATGCATGAGACTGTGTCCTCTATGCATTGTGTATGCCTCCATACACCTGCAAAAACCTATCTCTACCTCAGTACGATTGTTTCCCTAAAAATCCATCCTTCAATTTCCTTTTGCTGGTTATGAATCTTCCATGGATCTGATATTTGGCTTCCCTTCAGAGGACCTGCTCTGATACCATGTTTAAATTTCTCCTACTCAACACTCTATAATTAGCTCCAAACAAAATCACTTTATCTACTAAAATCACAACTGAGTAATCAACTAAACATGTAACTGAAGCATAAATAAGGAAACCAAATCATGCACACATGAACACCAATATTTTTTGGTAGATACCCCTAGAAAAACCCTGAAGGGAAAACCAATGCTGAGAATGATTTTATTATTCTTAAATCATGGCTCCTATAACAGGGATAATGGCCCACTAAGAGAAATACCACTGCAAACTAACCTGACAAGGTCTAACCTACTGTACGACTAGTTTTGGCATGTTTTTTTAGGCATACACGATTCGACTTCTTGTGAATCACGTATATACGTGATTCGCCTCATTGTGAACCATGTATTCGTACAAAAAACTTATATGACAAGTTCCGTACGATCCGACACTCTCTCATGGCTTCCTCAGACTGAAACACACCCACATAAGCCTCTGTTCTCTCTTCTCCTTGACCTGATCTCTAGATGAAAGTCCTCCTCCTTCCCTATCCAAAATCTCATTGAATCTTTCAAGCATCTGTCAAGTGTCTTTCTCCTTCACCCTAGCCTTTCTTTTATAATCCTGAGTTATAATATATTTCTAATCTCAAAAGTGATCTACTGTTGAGATTACTTCTCACACTCACTTGAGATTTAAATTACATACTACATGCCCATACTAAATTACCTCCTCTTTCCATAAACCTAAATTGATTGCCCACTCTTTTAGCACCATATCGGATGGGCCCCAACCCCACAATCGGTTGAAAATAGCCTCCAAATCTTCCTTCGATCTGAACTTAAAGCACAAAAAACCCCACACCATGGTGTGAAACTCTGGTCTATAACCCAACACCATTGTCAAGTTTGAATCAATCAAATCTCGTAATGATTCCAGTCTCACCATCTTCCCATAGAACCTTCCAACCTTCGTCTTTCCCAGCAAATTTTGGATCTACTCTAGCTTCACGTCGTCTCCAACAACCATTTTACTTTTCCCTTTTTATTTTTTTCCTTCCAACAACGCTTCTTCAAAGATGAACTCTTAGGAGAAGAGACTGGCTTCAGAATCCCACATTGAACCTCTTTCGAACCACTACTCAGATCCTCCTGCAAGTGCACACTATTGTCATTCAAGAAGAAAGAATGGATCTGAGAAATGTCACCTACGGGAGCCTTGGGAGAATGGGGTTGCATGGCGTGAGGGACCGAGGAATGAATGCCTGAACTAGCACTTGCCTTGTGCATTGAAGGCTCTCGTGATTTTGAGGCTCATCCTGCTAATTGTGGCCTACTGGTAGATCGACAGGCTCTGAAATAGACCCATTGAGGGCCCTCCCACACTGTTGCATGCATCCGAAAGTAGTAGGTTAAAGATTCTATGGAATGAAGAATTTTTTTGGGATATTTACTCGAAATCCTACAATAAACTGTTGGACTTGTAGATTTAAGTGATTATTTCTGTAGAATCGAAATGTACTGGAAATTTTTCAGCATGCTGAATTCATTTCAAATGAATGCAAAAATAAATTCTGAACAACAAAAAAATAATCATTCGTACAAATTTATATCGTCAGATTCAAACGAAAAACCATTTCATAAAACAACTAACCAATGCTTACACGAAATCACTTTCCGATTAAAAAATCTTCTCCGTACTCATTTCGTCTCTGTCAAAATCCACCTCATCCACCTCCATTCAGATCTTCGGCCCGAGATAGTAACTACCTGCCCACCGGTATCCTACGACGTCTGCAGGTAACTAGGCGGAAGCCCTACGTAGATCGCTCGCCGCCATTGGAACTAGATCCTAGCTAGGGTCAACCAAACAATGGATAGAGGAATAATTTAAATAATTTTTTTTTTTATTTAAATTATTCATCTTTCAATAATGGATGTCCCAACTCTATTTTGTAGATGCATAAATTTACAGTTTCTTTCTCTTCTTTAATGGCAAAGGAGTGAGCATATTGAGAGTGAGGAAAAGTACTTAGAATAGAGTATGTGTGAATGATGAATTTAGGAATGGAAGTGGATTTTCTTTGGATTGAAGTTTTATTACTACTTGAAACAAGGCAGCGAGGCTGCGTGTACTGCCTCCTCAGTCTGCCATGAAAACTTGACCATAAATTATTAAATATAAATATAAAATTATTAAATATAAATATAAAATATAAATTCAACTTACCCTTACCCAGTCTGTCATGTCATTGAGTTCATTCTGATCTCGAAATACATGAAAGCTGCAATAACACTATAAAGTTATCAGCCAATGAAATGTAAGAAAATTCATTTTTTTTTACATATTAAAAAATCAAATTTTGAGTTTGTTATGTTACACATTAAGTTTTTTACAAAAATTTTAAAGTCAACCCAAATTAATAGAGTAGTCAAAGTGAACTCATCACTATGTATACTGCCTGGGAGGCAGTACAATAAGTTTCGGGAACCAAACTACATATGAACAAGTCTGACACCACTTGCAATGTACCTAGTGATACTCATAAGGAGTCATCGTTAAATCATAATAAAAGATATAAAGCCATATATTCAAAATGTAATGATTCGATTGAACAATGTGATCTCGTTTATATAACAATCAGTGGATGGGCCCTGATGGAAAATCTTGACCCTTGGGAAAAGTGCTTGATAATTAATTAATTTACTAAATATTCAAAATGTAATGATTCGATTGAACAATGTGATCTCGTTTATATAACAATCAGTGGATGGGCCCCGATGGAAGTGGATGGGCCCCGATGGAAAGTCTTGATCCTTGGGAAAGGTGCTTGATAATTAATTAATTTACTAACTAGCACAGCCGCTAATACAACAAATGAAGAACGCCGAAAGGTATAGGTTGGTAAAGAATTTTTTAAATTTTATTATTGATTAACAAATAAACGGTTGCTTCATTTATCTGGTGTTAACATTTTAATTTCTGTTAATCACTTACGTGGCAATTAGTTAGCTATCAAAGTAATTTTTAAATATGATTAGGTAAATGTAAAAAAATAAACACATAAACTGATGTCTTTATAATAGCTAGGAAGTTAATGATTGAAATCACAGCCATTTATTTTGTGTGACTACTAAGAATATTCCAGCCATATTTAATCCTGTCCATGGAAAACTTATTAAGCACTAAACCCCTATTAAATTTGCCCATTGTCAATAGGTGTACGCCTTTCGGCGTAATTATTTAGGGTTTTCCTAATATGCACATTGATAAATCCACACTTTAATAGTATATATTTGGGTATGCTACATGTGAAAGAGTTAGGGTCCATTTTCGTGTGAATCTCATATGGGCCGTGCTATGAAAAATTAAACTTCTCGTGCATAGTGAGATTTCATGAGATTTATCCTAGAGCAATATTGGTCATCCTTCTTGAACATCTCTCATGGTTTACCATTTTTATCAAAATTCCTCTCAATTATATCTATTGGTCTCTTTGTAATGTTTGGAAATCTTGTGTTTTCTCTCTTCTTCCAATTGAAATAACTCAAAATATCTTGTTTGTATATTAGATGCAACACATATGTTGAAATATTAAGTAGAAAATGCAAGAGCATTAAGCTCGAGATGAATTGTAATTAAAATGACTTTCCCATACACCAGAGTATAACAAGACTTTCCTATGCTTTCTTAGGGAGTATTTGTTTATTTATTTTTCCATGGAAAATGTCCTTAGGGTGT
The DNA here is from genome assembly GCA_032191745.1 of Picea mariana. Lineage (NCBI taxonomy): Eukaryota > Viridiplantae > Streptophyta > Pinopsida > Pinales > Pinaceae > Picea > Picea mariana. The sequence goes on along the minus strand of JASDQU010371765.1, from coordinate 37,014 downwards.
CAGGAAATGAGATACACTTCCACACTAAACCTAGCAGAAGAGAAGAAGAATTTAATCAAGAATGTAAATGACAAAACAATCACACAGTACACATAGATTTTACCCTGGAAACCCAAACCGAGAAAACCAACATTTCTTGAGCGTCCCGCTCTCTTGTTGTCTTATTCAATCTGAATAAAAGGTTACATGTCTAACGTTGGTCCACATCTAGGACACAATCTACATCATACCCTCTTTCTTATGCAAGAACAACCCTGTAGCCAATTCGGCTTACATTTGCATGACCAACAACCTCTAAATTACAAACTCTTAGCGATTAGCCATTCATCATCTAAAGATTCAAGATTAGTCTTTACGACCTTACAACACACCTCTTTATAGGATTTACAACAAGAAAAACCTAAAGACATGGCACCCAAAAATGGTTAGAGATCCATGCATATCATTGGCTACAAATCTCACGAATCTCGGGATTCTGTTATAGTCAACTCCAAGTCGGATTACCAGTCAACCTTCATTCGGTCTTTAGTCGGTTGCCACATGCCCACTTGTCGACCTCTTGTTGGTTGACCTATTTGACTTGTTGTCAATGCCTTTACCATGTCGAACAACCTCGACCTTCGACTTCGAATTTACCCAGTCGACTAACCTCAACCTTTGACTTGCCGTCGATCTACCTCGACCCTTGACCTATTGTCGATCCACCTCGACTTCGATCGTCAATTGATCCACCTTGAATTCGACCATCAATCGATCCACCTCGACTATAATTTCACTGCAAATAATATAACATCCCAACATTCTCCCACTTGTTGTCTTATTTGTTGAAACCAAGAAATTCTTGAACTTTCGTTCACAGACCCATGGTAGCAATGCCCATTACCTCTCTACACCAAGAGAACATCACAACACTCACAGTCTTGGTCAACGAGTCTGCTATGTTTTCCAACATGTCTACTTTCTCTAGTGGCACCTTGTTACTTTCCACAATATCTCTTACGAAATGGTATTGTACGCCAATGTGCTTAGTTTTTGAATGATAGGTAGGGTTCTTTGTCAGAAATATTCCACTTCGACTGTCATAAATTATCTTCATATCTCTCTGCTCAAACCTTATTCCTGAACACAACCTTTGCAACCATACTGCTTCTTTTCTTCCATGAGTGGCTGCCATGTATTCAACTTCTATTGTTGACAAGGCTATGATCGTCTGTCACTTACTCATCCAGCTTATTGCTCCACCGAACATCTTAAAGACATATCCATTGGTCGACCTCTGTTGATCCAGATCTACAGCCTCGTCGGAGTCGACAAAGCCATGTACATTTGATTTACCACTTTCACCTCCAGGTTTTCCTTGGTATCATATAACATAGTCCTTTGTGCCACACAAATACCTGAATACTCTCTTAACAACTGTCTAGTGCTCCTTTCCAGGTGTCGACATGTACCTGCTCAACACTCCCACTGCATGGGCAATGTCCGGTCGAGTGCATACCATTGTATACATTAGAATACCAACAACACTTGCATAGGGAACATGTGTCATGTCCTCTATTTCTTCCCATGTCTTTGGACACTATTCAACAATTAGCCTTGCTCCCACAGGAATTGACACCTTCACTGGTTTGCAATCCCGCATGTTGAAACATTTCAGAACTGTTTCAATATACTTCGTCTTATTCAACCATAGATTTCTAGTGGCTTGATATCTCTTAATCTCCATTCTCGGAATGAAGTTAGCTGCATCGAGATCCTTCATGTCGAACTTGGAGGATAATTGCTTCTTCACCTCCTTTATTGCATTTATGTTTTTTACAACTAGCAACATATCATTGACATACAAAGCTCCATGTATGAAACTCCTGCCTTCTTCCTTAGAATATATGTAGTGATTAGCTTTGCTTCTCACAAATCCCAAACTAAGGATGTATGTGTCAAACTTCTGGTACCACATCCTTGGCGATTGCTTTAGACCATAAAGGGATCTTTTCGATTTGCACACCAACTCTTTCTTTCCCTTTACTACAAATTCTTAAGGCTATTTCATGTAGATTTCTTCTTCCAGGTCCCCATGTAGGAACATTGTCTTTACATTCATCTGTTCTATTTCCAAATCGAATGTTGCATCCAGAGACAATAGTACTCTAATGGAATTTAATTTTGCAATAGGGAAAAAGATATCACTGAATTCGACTCCCTCGACTGGGGAATATCCTTTGACTACTAGTCGAGCTTTGAACTTCTCGACTTGTCTTGTGAGATTCATCTTCTTCTTGAATACCCATTTGCTACTGACGAGCTTTCTTCCACTATGTAACTTAACTAAATCCCATGTCTCATTCGTATGCAAGGATTCCATCTCTTCGACCATGGCATCCTTCCAGAGTTTACCCTCTGCTGATTTGATTGCCTCATCGACTGACTTGGGCTCATCATTGATGGTAGTTAACACGAATGCAGAATGAAAGTCGGGTAGACTATACCTTTTGATTGGTTTTCTTACTCTTTCTGACCTCCTTACTACCAGAGTATGTTGTTCCACTTCTTCCTCTAATTCAATCGACTCATCTGAATCATCTTCTTCGTTCCTCAGTTCAAACCACATTGTCTTAGAATTATTCTTGGTCTGAACAATTTCCTCAGTCTTGGACTTACCTCCGACTTCTCTGAAGACCACATCTTGACTATACACTTTTTTCCTTGATGCATGATCCTAGAACTTATATCCTTTCATTCCTTCTTTGTATCCAATGAAAATAGATTTGACTTCCTTCTTGTCCAACTTGCTCCTCTTTTCTTTGGGAACATACACAAATGCATCACAACCAAATAATTTGAGATGTGCAACCAAAGGCTTCTTACCCGACCATACCTTATGTAGAGTCATGTCGATTGGAGCTAATGAGGGAGACTATTCACTAGATATCTTGCAGTGTCGACTACCTCCACCCATAATTCTTGTGCGATCCCAACACCACTGAGCATACTCCTTGCCTTGTCCATTATAATTCTATTCATTCTCTCAAAAACACCATTTTGCTATGGGGTATATGGTGTGGTAGTTTGGCATGCTATGCCACATTGCTTACGGAACTGATCAAATTATTTTCCACAGAATTCACCACCATTGTCAGTTCTCATCACCTTAATCTTATTATCTATCTGGTTTTCTACAAGATCTTTAAACTCTTTAAATTTTTTGAAAACCTTTGATTTCTTCCTCAGGAAATTTATCCATGTCTTCCTGGAGAAATCATTTATGAAGGAGACATAATATAGGGATCCACCAAGTGAAGGCACTGAAGCCGGGCCAAACACATCACTATGCACTAGTTATAGAATCCCATTTTCCCTTGTCACTACAGATAGGAACCTCACCCGACTTTGTTTTCCATACATGCAATGCTCACAAAATTTGACTTCTAAACCACATTCAAGAAAACCTTCGACCATACCTTAGCTCGAAGTCTTTTTTCTCCAATGTGTCCCATCCTCTTGTGCCATATCATGGTCGGGTCGATTTTATCATGTCTTGTCGAGTTGGTTTGTACTGACTCAGCCTGAGTCAAGTCGAGTTGAGTCAAAGTCGAGTCGACTTCAGGAGTAGCGATGTTGTTGCATCCAGTCGAGCTGACATTCCCTAACAACTTGTATAGGGTTCTAATCTGAACTCCTTTCATTAAGACCATCACACCTCTGACCATATTGTACGAATCCTTCTGAAACAGAGTGTGCACTCCAACATCACTCATCTTACTGACAAATATCAAGTCTTTTTCCAAACCCAGAATGTGTATCACACCTGGAAGGGTTCTTTTCCTCCCATATTGTAGTATTAGTCGAACTCTTCCTCGTTCGACAAATTTGGTTGTTGAGTCATCCCCTAAGAACACATCACCTCCAACATATCATCCATACTCGTAGAACCATTCTCTATGTGGTGTCATATGATACGATGCTCATGAGTCGATCAACCAAACACCTTGATCTGATTGTGTAATGGTCGATGCCAGGTACACATCACCTCCCTTATCTGTGGTCATCTTTCTCTCACTTGACTGCTTCTTGACACTTTTCAGATCCCATACTGACTTCCATCGCCCTTGACTTACAGTCATTTTTGTAATGCCCAACTTTACCGCATTTCCAACATCTTCTTATCGATTGAACCAAGGATTTATATATACCCTTCGACTTATACTTTCTACCGGAGAATTTACTTTATCTCTTTCAACCGATCAACCTCTCACCACTAAAGCATATTTGGTCGATCCTTCCATGTTATTTATTCTCATTTCTTCCGACAGTAGAGAATCAACCACATCATATAGCGATAGTGTGGTTGTATTACTCCCTATAGCCATGATTAAGCTATCCCAAGAGTCTAGCAAAGAACATAATAGGCTTATACACTTCTCCTCCTCAATGATTTTAATATCCACATACCATAACTGGCTTAAAATGGTATTAAACGCATTTAAATCCGCAGTCACCGAATTTACATCACTCATTCTCAAAAGATACATTTTCTTTCTGAGAAACAACTTCTTTACCAGAGATTTCGACTGGTGTAAGCTTCCCAACTTCTCCCACAAATTCTTGGCTGAATCTTCACCTGATACATTCAACAATACTGAATTTGCAAGACAAAGACGAATCATACTTCTTTCTCTTCTTTTGAGTTTCTCCCATTCTTCCGTCGAAATGCCTATTGGATGGGTACCTAGACATACCATTGTCCATTGTTCTCGATCTACAAAAAGGTCTTCCATTTTAAGCTTCGAAAGATCAAAATTGTGGCCATTGAATTTTTCTATCTCTATTCTTCAACTGCTTGCCATTATTTAACACGATCTTTAACAAAATTTATGATTTAAAACTCTTACTGTACCTAGGGTTTAGCTCTCAAATTTAAGATTGGCAAATCAATATCTGATACACATGTCAAAGAATAACACAACTCTGATACCACTTGTCAGGAAATGATATACACTTCCACACTAAACCTAGTAGAAGAGAAGAATAATTTAATCAAGAACGTAAATGACAAAGCAATCACATAGTACACAAAGATTTTACCCTAGAAACCCAAACCATGAAAACCAACATTCCTTGATCGTTTTTCTCTCTTGTTGTCTTATTCAATCTGAAAAAAAGGTTACATGTCTAACCTTGTTTCCCACCTAAGACACAATCAACATTGTAGCCTCTTGCTTACACAAGAATAACCCTGTAGCCAATTCGGCTTACATCTGCATGACCAACAACCTCTAAATTACAGACTCTTGGCGATTAGCCATTCATCATCGAAAGATTCAATATTATCCTTTACGGCCTTACAACATGCCTCTTTATAGGCTTTACAATAGGAAAAACCCTAAAGACATGGCACCCAAAAACGGTTATAGATCCATGCAGATCATTGGCTATGAATCTCGTAAATCTTAGGATTCTGTTACAGTTGAATCCAAGTTGGATTACCAACCAACTACTAGTCGACCTTCATTTGGTCTTCAGTCGATCACTGCATGCACGCCCGTTGACTTCTTGTTGGTTGACCTCTTCGACTTGCTGTCGATGCCTTTACCATGTCAAACAACCTCGACCTTCAACTTTAACTTTACCCGGTCGAATAACCTCGACCTTCGACTTGCTATCGATCTACCTCGACCCTCGACCTGTTGTCGATCCACCTCGACTTCGACTGTCAGTTGATCCACCTCGACTAAACTTTCACTACAATGAATATAACAACCCAACATAGGGAAACCCTCTAGGAACTTCCTCACATTTCACGAATGAAACCTAGGATGAATGTCGCTAGAGTATAACATGTACTCCTAACCTCGCGGGACTTTACTAGACTTTAACTCATGACCTCTCAGGGATATTCACCTTGAAATTTTTATGTTGAAGTTGATTGCGATAACCTAATGGGGTTTTTGGGAGCACATATACTTTTCCATAGTGCTTGAATAAACTTCCCCCCAAGGAAAACACCTTGCATAAAACCCTCCAAGTACTTCCCCATGATCCATGGATGGTAAATGAGGTGAAATGCCATCCATGATTATGGAGCATAACCCCAAGAGGATCAAGCCAGTCAAACCCAAGACCTCCTCAATTTTGAGGGAGGAATCTCACATTTATCTCATGACTGCTTGAGCTAACCCTTAAGATTGTGTGCTTGAATAAACTTACTATTTGATTGATAATATTTTCATTAACAACATTTGAGTGATGAAAAAACTTGTTTTTCAATAAGAGTACATCCAAACTCATAGCATTTGAACAATCCATTTGTAAAATCTCTAGGAAATTCCATTTTTTCTTCATCCTTTTACATTATCACAACAACAATGGTTCCTTCATAGGAAAATAATAAATTATAAAATATTTATTATTTTTGAAGCAATAAGAAAATGTTTATATGAAACAAATGACTTATATTATCAAAGACCCAATGATCTTCTTTTATCTATTAAAAATCCTAACCTTTATTTAATAATACACCAATGGCCCAATGATCTTGTTTTATCTATTAAAAATCCTAACCTTTCTTTAGAAAAACATTAATGGGCTTCATGATTTAATCATAGCATGGTACAAATGTTCTTACAAAATATAGTTTTCCAAAAAAATATTGGACATCTTTCTTTGTAAATGTAGGGGGCATTGTTTAATGATTTCTTTCCTTTTTTAGAATAAACATAGACCCCAGAGTAGGACTAAGAAACTCTCCCTAAGTGACCATGAGTATAGTCTTCTTGGGAGTCAATGAAATTCCATTGTTTCTACATCTTAGGAAAACCTTTCTAATATGTTCTAAATGTGAAATATTCACATTTGAGAAGAGAACTAAATCATCCTAGTATATAGCCACCATCTTTCTCACGAGATCATCAAAAGCATGGTCTATTTCCTTCTAGAATGTGGCTTATTAATGAAGGGCATCCTCACATAAAGATACGTCTCACATAGACATATGTCTCTTGGGGTGTGGTGAAGGTTGTTTTAAATTTAGATTGCTCAACAAGTACTTAGTTGTACCTTAAGAAACCATCTAATAAATAGAGAATGGCATCCATAGTGATTTGGTGTAATAATTTATACATGTGAAGCAAATGTGATTTTTCTTGAAAAATGTTTTATTTAGATTCTTGAATAAAAAAATGATCCAAAATGGATCATGATACTTGCTATATTATTGATGCTTTGGAATGGGAAAATTAGAATTTGGGAATTACAAAGGGTAGATCGAGTCATATATTGAAAACCACACTAATATACAAGAATTAGAAATCCTCTAGTTTGGGGCATAAAATATTTTTTAGGGTAAAGGTGGGGTTAGATTAGCATAATGATTATGAAATCCTATACTACTCATCAAGAGCTCCATTTAAAAAAAAAAAGAACACCCAAAGTGAAGTTTGTATGTGAAAGCTATGCTCGCATTGAGATAACCATCATTTATGACCAACAAGTACATGTGGAATACATGTCAACTCCTCATGATCAATCCACATGTAGTTAATAATACATGAAAGTCAATAGAGACTTTAAGAAACATCAAGAAATAACAAAATCCTAACTCTAAAAATCAAGAAAGGGTGTTAAAACCATATCTAGGAGGAAAATGGGTTTTTAGTTACTATTGTAACAATTTGACGTTTCATGGTAGAGTAGTTGCTAAGTGGAGTAGAGAGATAGCATAACAAAGAAGAAAAAGTATTTCATAGGGGATTGTAGTATACCACAATGTTTTATAGCTCCATAGTGGTCTCAATGATCTTTATATTTTGCATCATACTCTTTGTCTTCTTTTTTTTCATAAAAAATAATCGTAATTTTATTCAAAATATGATAAAATTACATATCACATATACTTATAGCATTCAAAGAACCTTTA
>JASDQU010371765.1:3488-20238 GCA_032191745.1 Picea mariana | reverse complement strand
AAGGCATACATCTACATGAACATGACATAATATTTTGAAGATTCTTATAGTATGCAACTTTATGTTCTTCTTAAAATATGATTATTCAGAAATCAAGTGAGAATGCTTCTGCCTCACTTGTCCGGTATCATTCATCCTTCCTCTACTCTTTTCCAACTGCTCCCGTATCATCATTGTGATTCTCCGCTTGCTAAAAATTCAGTTTCCTTCACCCAAATATGCCCCTCTCCCCATTACATCCATCGAGGATTCCTTCTGCACCATGATTCATCCCCTTCGATTCTCAGACGATCCCTTTCATAGGGACTCACTTGACCCCCTCCTTGCCAACATCTGAAACTCTTTTTCCCCAAGACCATGCAGGTCGGGCCAACTCCTTGTTGGTAATCCCATTCATTCTATCCCTACCATCTCACCCTGACACCTCTTCTAGAACCCCCAGGATTTCATTGACTGAGGATTCCTACTCAAATGGCTACCTCCAAAAAGCATAACGAACAATGAATGATGCTCTCTCTTGAGGAATATGTGCTTCTTAGTTTTATTTCCTCGCAGGCACCCATGAAGATCCTGGTTCAAGTCGCAAGACATAATCACAACTATCCTGCACAAAAATTATCTTCTCTTTCTCACACTTTTCCCGAAGGACTATGAAGTATCTAGCTCGAGGATGATCTAGGTAATAGTGGTGAGGGCTTGTTGGCACCCAAATTTTTGGGTACATTTTTGCATGTGCGCACAAATGAAAGTTGTGTGCGCTCATCCAATAGTTTTGCGAGTGCCTAAGGATATTTGTGAAATAATTTCGTAGTGCACGCAGCATACCGAGTTTTTTTTAGAAGTGTGCCAAGTCTAAAGGTGGTCAAGGGAGTGTCGGTCCAAGTTCTTTCAGTTGAGCGCACTAGTCCGAGTTTTGTTAGTTGCTCCAGAAATCAAGAAGAAGCCCGTTAGAAGCAAGAAAGGAATCATCAAGATATCTCTTGAAATGATTACTTCTAGTAGCAGATGAATATGTGGGGCAGACAAAAGATGAGCTGGCCAGGGCAGTTAATATTGCCCCTGATGCAGAAAACCTATGTGGAGCCCTAGCAGGTACCAAAATCATGTGAGGTCGTTATATCATACAAGTGAGTGGAGAAGAATAAGGAATAACAACACTCCTCGATAAAAAGAGATATAAAAGAGAGCTCTCATCTTAGAAAAGAGGTTGGTGAATTGGGGAATCCATCAACACTAGAGCTTGAAGTTAGCCTACTGTAGTCCTGTGTTATATGGATAAGTCTCTTGTGTCTTGCATATGTCCTAGTCTTACATTTTAGCGCAAGGTGGATATTTTTGTATTCCCACCTATTTTTATTGTACTGAGATGAGGTATTATGTTGTGCAACTCAGTTATTCAACACATTGTATGTCTCTAAGATGATGGAATACATTCAGTAATAAATCTACAACAATTATATTTTTTTTGTGTTTGTCATGAATGAGTAACACATGTGCATGTATTGTGTTAATTCTTAGTCGTTGTGATATTATCAAATATGAATTACATGGACTCCATTTGTAGTTTTGTTAGTTATGTTTGATCCTCCATCCCTGACATAATATGTTTTGGTCTATGTGATCCTCTTTGCATCTCAGGTGACACCTTCCTCGGCCTCGATCGAGGATTTATATGTCGGTGCTTAGGGGTTTTTGTTGGACACTCTCTGGAAGAACCCTGGGTCTTAAACCCCCCAGTGTTACGAAGGTCAGTGAATGTGCATGCGTGTATTGAAGAAACAACACTACATAGCTTAGACCCAACAATAATAATCAAGAGTGATCAAGAAGAATAAAGAAATGAAATCCTAATGAATAAAGAGAAAGAAATGAAATAAATAGAAACCCAAGAAGGAGAGATAGATCCAATCCACTCAATTTACAAGGAGAGAAACATCATATTCCAACTCTTCCTTAAGGAATTTTACTTGTATTTTCAAGTGATGGGATTATGGATCCTAAAAAGCATATGGATTAGTTCCTTATTATTTGTGATATTCATTTGATTGAACATGATGATGTAATGGTCAAAGTATTTCTTCAAACTTTGATAAGCCCAGCCTATGACCGATATCTTTCTCTCTCAGTTCAATCAATTGGGTCGTTTGATGATATATAATATATTTTCATAACTATATATGCACATCATATTTCATATTATACTCTACTTACTCAATTCACCCAAATCCATCTCCAAAAGGGTGAAAGAATCAAGGATTTCAATTTACGATTGTAGTACATAAAATCAAATCCCAGATGAAAAATGCACAAATGCCCCTATTATATTTGAATATTACAAGAATTCCATGCCATCAAAAGTGAACTATGAAATAAGAGTCTCACAAATAAATACATTAAATGAAGCAATTCAAAAGGCAACATAAATGGAAGAATACATGCTAGAAACTAATGTTGGCCATGAGATTATTCTTGGAAAAGTGCAAAGACAGATGACAAGTATAGCATTGTCATCTTAGGGACCATCCACTTCTAGAAGTTTTGAAGGTCGAGAAATTGTGGGAGGGATTATTCAAGGCCTACCCCCTAATGTGAGAAAGAATCTTGAAGTTGTTCAAGAGACTAGACAAAAAATAGAAATTGCTCAGATGAGGAAGGCTATTCGACAAAAGAAAAATGAGATAACTTGACTCAAGATGAGTGAGAATGTCACTCCACCACATAAAAACATGAGAGCCTCATTACCTAATCAAATAGGTATAAATGATAGATATCAAATACCTGAAGAGCACAGACCAAGAGCACCCGAAATCCCAAATGTTGTGCTAGAAGAAATTATATAAGAAGAAAATTTTGTTCAAAACAATGAGCCTTTTGATCAAGAAACAATCAATGATCAAGATGAAGTCGTGGAACTAGTACAAATGAAAGAAATTTAATCATATTTTCATATTTTTTATGAACAAGAAAATTATGAATATTCACAATATAATATTGTTCAAACCAGAACTCAAGAAAACAAATTCAAGTCTGGTGCTTTCCCAAGAATATTTTATATTCTTGCACATTGTTAAAAATGGAGTATCACCTATTTAAAAACATAGGTGTATTTATCCTCATGATTTTTGAAATATTGGTTTCCATTGATGTCAACCCTTGAAGAAGTCCGATAACCCCAAAGGTATGGTTCTGGAAATCGTAGTTGATCAAGAAACATGGTCATGAAGGATGATGTAAATGCAGGTAAATCACTCATGGATGGATAGTGCTTGTCATGCAATTTTTAGTGATAGGTGGTATGCCATGCAGTTCCTCATGGTTGAGGAGTTATGGCCTTGTGAATTTAGAAGCCCCGAAGAATGGCCAAGATGCCCCTAGTTGGTTACAATCCTTTAATGAAAGGGTAAAGTGGTTGTAACAAGAAAGTCAAGAAGCCCCTAAGATTAAGAAAAGAGATTACCTGACAAAAGTATAAATACACCTCAAGGAGTTATTCACAAAGAAATTCAATCACTTATTCTATTGAACATATTCTAAGGAACTAATGATATTTTTGGCAATTTTGCGACGGTGAAATATGAGGTAGCGAAAAGTGAGAAGTGCAGTAGTTTCGAGGTTGGAAAGGAGAGCGAATATTTCTGAGGAAACCCTAGTTTAGTTGACCCCCACGGGTCAGACTACTAGTGTCCTGCGAGGCACCCCCACGAGTTGCACAATGCCTGTCATGCGAGGCCCCACATAAAATTATGTCTTAGTCCCGCAAGGACAAGAATTATTTGGGGGAAATGATTGTACCAGGTCCCCGAGGTCATAGGAAAGCTTCTAGGTTAGCACTACTGTGTATCAGGTCAGCTACATAGGTATAGGTATGATTATGTGCTTGTTTTTTAGATGCATGGTGTGAGGCATATTCTTGGTACATGTATGAGGTGCATGTCTTGGTGATGTAGGTACATGTTGGTACTCCTTAGTGATGTTATGGTACATTTATTAGTAGCACATCTTGGCTATATTGGTATCTAGATATTATGGCTATCTTGGTTATGCTTGAGGCACTTCATTGGTGATATCTTATGATATGGTACATGGTTGATGTACTTGATATAGTACATGGTTGATACATGGTATGGTATAAGATTGGTACATGGTATGGTACATATATTGATGTACATGTTTGATACATTGTACATGGTTTGGCATATGCTTGAGGTATATGGTTGGTTGCATATCATTGATGTTCTGGTACATGATTGAGACAAATATCTTGTGATGGTATGTTGGTGATCTTGGTATATGGTTGGTAGAGGCATATGTTGGTGATGCAAGTACATGCTTGGTAGAGGCATATGTTGGTGATGTTGGTACATTCTTGGTAGAGTAATATGTTGATGATGTTGGTACATGCTTGGTAGAGGCATATGTTGGTGATGCTTGAGCATCTAGTTGAGAGGTGTTCTTGGTGATCGTGAATATGGTCTTGTTGATGTTGAGTATCAGTGACAGGGATAGGTTGATGTGATGGGTTGGGTAAAATGACATGTTGACAGTGATAGGGTGACAATGATAGGTTGGTTACAATGAAAGGTTGAAAGGTTACAGGTTGATGTGACAGTGGCAGTGACAATGAGAGTGGTAGTGACAATGGTAGTGATTTTGGTAGTGACAATATGGTCTACACTTATATTCCAGGGTGGAAGGATGGGGCAAGGAAAGGGGGTTGTAGCCTCCTTCCGGTTGGTGTCGAAGAACATTGAGAGTTGGAGCTTCATTCAGGTTAGAGCCTAAGAATTAGGGGGTTGTAGCCTCCTTCTGGTTGGAGCCAGAGAATTCAAGGAGTTGTAGCTTCCTTCAGGTTGGAGCCTATAAATAGGGGGTTGTAGCCTCCTTCTAGTTGTAGCTAGAGAATTGGGAATTTGGTTCTTCCAATGAATGTATTCTTTTGATATATAAGCAAAGAATTCTATGGTTTTCTCCCCTTTGGGTTTCCATGTAAATTCTAGTGTACTGTGTTTCTATGAATGTCTACTATGCTCTATTGATTTATACTACTCATGATTTATTTATGATATATTGTTGATGATGTTGATGATTACATATTGTGGTTAAAAAGTGATCATAAAGTGATCATATTGATTCACCCCCCCTATTAGTATTCCAACAATTGGTATTAGAGCAGGTCCTTTAAAAAACAGTTTAACCACTGGAAGAAGATTATGGAATACGCTTAGATTGGAGCACCAAGTTTTGATGAACATAACTATGCCTTTTGGAATAAAAGGATGGAAACCTTCTTATAGGCACATGGATTTGATGTTTGGTAGTCAATAGTAGACATATATGCAACACAACCAACTCCCCCAGCTGACAAAGATGGAAAGAAACTCAATGAAAACAACTCAAATGATAAAGACACTATTCTAAGCATTCTGGATGATTCAGTATCTGTCAAAGTTATGCATTGAAAGACTGCAAAGGATGTTTTGGATAAACTTCAAAATATTTATGAAGGAGTTACCAAAGCCAAGGGAGCTAAGCTTTAAACCCTTAGAGCTAAATTTGATCAATAGAAGATGAAGGAATATGAAGAAATTGCAGCCTACTTTCTACGAGTTGATGAAAAAATGAACATTATTAGAGGACCGGGAGAAGACGTTGATGAGTCAGTGGTCATTCAAAAGGTTCTAATATCTATACCTATGTGATTTAATCCTAAGATATCAACCCTGGAAGAAATAATAGATCTTGATAGTTTGAGCATAGACGAGTTACATGGAATATTGTCAACTTATGAAATGAGGATAGAACAAGAGAACCCAGTCGTTGGCGATAAAAATCACAACGAGGATTTCGCCCACAAAGTATTGCTAAAAAAACATATTATTATAAGCTAATGATATATATAATAGTTAGTAGGTGGGATCTCCTTGTAGATTTGAAGATCAGAGATAATCTTGGTATTCATTTTATGTTGTTGTTCGATGGTGCCTACATGGTTTGAGCATGATTGATGATCAAATGTTGGTTCTATTCGTGACGAATGGATGATGGATAATGCATGTTATGTGTTGGTTTTGTTGCTCTAGGCTCTAATTTCATGTTATGATGGTTTATGTTATCCATTGTTACCTTTGCTATTTTCTCCTTGATTCATTACTGTGACACCTGCACAAGATACAAGTTAGTAACAACAAATAAGAGCAATTGCAAAGAGATAAAAGCAATATGAACAAAATCCAAAAGGAAGAAACTAAACTATGCTACTATGCTACTATGCTACACTATATGCATTGGAATTAAAAGGATTGTTTTTAGTCCTAGCTAACAAAGTTAGTGGCTATTCTATGTATTGAGTTATATGAAGGCATATTCGATATGTGTTATGGTATGTCAACAATGGTTAATGTGATATGGAGTGGAGCACTTGGAAAGTAATGGATGTTAGTTTCGATGCATAGGTTAATTGAATGGATTAATGGATGGTTGGATGGTGTGTACTAAGTAATTGAATGAGTAGACGATGGAAGCAACGTATATTTACTGCACGTCAATCCTTACCTCTCCCACTGGTTGTCACCCTAGCTTGGATATTGTTCAATTGTGTTTCGTTGTGGTTAAGCTCCAATTTTCAAGCGAGGAAAGAACTGCTCGACCAAGCTCACATTTTTAAGGATTTTTGGTTACAGGTATGTCTTTTTCACCATCCATGAACTCGCTCTAGTTATGAAATATATATTGGCTTGGTGATGTATTGTTTTGTGCTTTTCATGAGGCTGGAAACTGTGTAAACTTGTGATATTTCTCTGGAATGGTTGGTTGTGTGTATTCACTGTAAATGAAAAAATTGGATAGTTGAAGTCTTGATTTCATTGATGATTCTATGTGGTGGAAGCCATGAAGTCTCTTTGTTGTATTATGGGTTTTGTTGGAGGGTTCATCTGGTCCAGAATCCACACAGTTCCTGTCACCATGCCCATTCATATTTGATGTTATGGGGTTGTTGGGTTTGATTTCGACCCACCTTGTGTCACTGCATATCATTTCACCTGGGTATGGGCTCATTTATGCTATTGGTTTCTGCACAGTTGGTTGCGGTGGCTATTATGCCAAGATGCTTGCTTTAGGGTTGGTTGCTATTTCTTGGCTCTGTTTTATATCAACATTATTTGGGTTGATTGGGAAAACCATGAGGGTTATGCCCTGGGTGTTCTCGGTGTTATTACGGGCCAACAAGAAGCCTATTCTCCTCTATTCATAGTCTATCCTACCTGGTGAACTGTCACCCTGTCTTGCAAAGCTATTGGTGATATGGTTTGTGTGTCCACCGTGTTGTCTTGAAATTTTCTTACCTGTTGTTGGTGGTCGACTCTAGTCTCCCTGTGTTGGTTCCACAGAGTGAACCCTTGATTATTCAAAGCTTGTTTTTAATAAATGAAGCCAGTTATATCTTGTTAGGTATATTGTTGACTGTTATGAGTTGGTGGAGTATCGTCGACAGTGGTTGATTGTTGGCTCGTCTCTATTAATAACGTTGACAATGGTTTTGATTATTAGTATCTAGTCACTTCATTGTTTATTATAATAGTCGAATTGATAGCTCAGCATGGTTAATTAGTTGATTCTAGAAATGAAGTGGGCACACAGTCATTGCCTCTTTGTGTTGTAACAATTGGATTGTTAACTCAACATTGTTGTATGGTTTGATTGGGAGTATGCCTCTTTGCATTATGCACTAGGTTGTGTGTTTCCTACAACATGGTATAAGTTGAAATGTTGGTTGTTTTTAATGTGTGCTTTAATTGCCAATTGATATTATTGCAATTTAAAATCGTGATAGTTGTGTCTTGGTTTTCTATTGTGTATGTTTTATGGATATTGTGCATTGTATCAGAAATGGACACGGGTTTTATAACAATATGGTGTCATTGCAATTTAATTTATTAAATTGAATTAAGGAATGGAATAGGGCATGATTTTAAAAGGACAAGTGTCTTTGTTTGATTTGAAGGATTAATTGATGATAATGGTTGATGGTTTGGATGTTGAACAGAGTCGATACAAATGACTGTGTGTTCATTGGAATTTTGTTTTAATATTAAATGGAAGAAATGAAAGGAAACATGATTTTTTATACAGGTTGTTTGGGAAGCATATCATTTTGAGTATGATGGCACTATGTAATAGAAAGTGTTCAGGATTTAAATGTGAACAGTGAGCAAGTTTAACACATAGTAATGGTTAAATTATACACACAACAATTGTTAATTGATCACAGTAATTGGTTAGTGTTGGATCATTGCATTAAATACAAAATGGTTTTATGGATTACTTAATTAATTTTATGAACAATATCCGCTCTCTTTCCCTACCATTATTTCACTTTTCGCTAATCACAATCCCCTCGCCTTGCCATATTCATTACTCACTCCCTGTTCCTAAAATTTAATTATAGTTAAGAGGAGCTATGTATTGTGATAGTTTAAGATCACAGGGATGGATTACAATGATATGCTCTTTGGTTTACATTCAATTGATTGTTTGTTGTCTGTGAGCAGTAACCATGTTCTTTTTCCCTTCATTTTAACATTTTTCGCTTAATACAAACCCCTTGCATATCCCAGAACCTTTGTTCACCCCCTTCTCATTGAAAATAGTTAAACAATTTGTATGGATTGGATTGCATGAGTCTCATATGTTGTTGAGCCAAAATTTATTTGATATTTTTAAAAGATTTGTCATGTACGGTTGTTAAAGAAATTATTTGCTAATCAATCGTGCATACAATAATGAGTTTTTTTAGCTGAGGTAGCCATGGCAGAGGCAACCGAGGAAGAGGTAATTGGAACAGAGGCCCTAGAAGGCCAAAGTTCTCCATTCACTTTGATGCTGACTCGAAAGAGTTAGGCCATCTATTTCAAGATGGGTTTTTTAATTGGATTGGGAAAGGAGTGGTCCAACCTAGGCTGGAAAGGCCTCCCTTCCAAGCCCCATAAGCCCCTGGTGTCCCCGTGCATCCTTATGTCTCACTACAACCTGAAGTTCCTGAGAACGATGGATGGAAAGAGATTGTCCACCTGGCAATATCCCAACATCGTGGCTAGCCTAACTTGTCTTTACTTGCTCCTCTGCCCATCAATCAGATTGTCCAAGCTGCCCCTAACAAAGGAAAAGCCACTGCTACCCCTTCCTCACCCTCCAATGGCTTTGATAAATCTGTGTCTTCCTGCATGCATTTGAGGGATGATTGTTCTCATGTGATCAACGAGATTAGGCCTAAAGACTCAGAACAACCTAAGGCAAATTCAGAGAGATCAAAAGGCAACATCAACAACAAGGGAAAGATTGCATCTCAGAGTGGAAAATATGGATTTTAAGTTTTTTTTATTTATTAATTGTTGAGGACAGTAGACTTCAGATTTTTTGGACAACATGTTTTTTTTGGATATATGGGTAATATATTTTGGAAATAATTGCAAATATCATTGAGATAAATTGTCAAATATGAATGTGATGATGGGAGTCACAAGTAGGGATGTTTGTTTAATTAACTAGTTGTGTTATGATTGTTAAAAGCTAAAGGGAGTCACAAGGGGTCCCACCTACTAGTTATTATTTATTTAAAAACCCTTATTATGACTTATTACTTTCCCCCCTAACTAAAAGTTGGTTGAATTTTAGTTAAATTAACTAATGAAGTAGTTCAACTACTTCAACCAATTCTAATTTGCTTAAAGGCAAAGGGAAAGGGAGAAACATGTGGAGAATAGAAGGAGAAGCATACTAAGGTTTGCTCTTTGAGTTGTGTTGAGATAGTTCGTTTTTCATTCATTCCTTAATTTATCACAAGCCTAATTCTTTTTTATGATAACAGGGTATTATTGTAGACAACAAGATTCAAGGTTGAAATACATCATTCAGACACTTGTTTTCCAGAGGTGTTGAGTTATCTTTGATAGTCTGTGTAGACTTGTTTGTTTGTGAATAGTTTTCATCACTGACACAGGCTATTGTCCAGAGTCGAGTGGGAAACAATCTGTGGCAAGTTGATCCAGCTTTTAAAGTTCAGTTTTTTATTTTATGTCAGAAGTCCTTTTGCATGTTTCATCGGGGACGTCTAAGTTTGACTTTGGTCCAAAATTTCTTCAGGAATTTTTGTAAAGAGAATGATTTTTTGATGAATTGGAATGAAATAAAGGATTTCTTTATGTCTCATCTGTTTTGATTATCGACTTGGTGTCTTTACTTCTGTCTCTATATTTATTTCAGCATCTTTTATGTTCAGAAAATTACATAAGTAATGAATTTTCCAGCAAGCTTTTATTATAAAAATAAATAGTCTAAGCACTTGTAAGCAATACTTGTGAGTTAGGATACCAATTTTGATGGCTATAAATCTAGGGTGATATTCTCGTTTATCTTGCTTTAGCCAATCAAGATCTGAAAATGCTTGAGTAATATCATTTCATATCTTTTCCTCAACATTTATTTGGCGACCATACTGGGGAGATCTTAAATATGTCTCTAGTTAATTTTTTACGCTTGATTAGCATCAAATACATCTATTTTTTTTATATTGATTCTTTGACAGTTTTATTTCTTAATGAATGTGCCTATTGCAAGGAAACCCAATATTGAGCCCAGTCTTCAAGATCAGACCAACATTGCTTTGAATTTGTTCAACACTATTTTAGACACTGCGAATACTTGTGTTGAGCTTAATCATTCATGGGAAACAATTGAACGAGATATTAGTGCCCAAGAACTTTGGGAAGCTAGATGTAGACAACCTAGAAATCAACAGTAACCTTCTTTTTCCTTCAGTTTTGGCCTTACTTTCATGTCCTTAGACTCTCGTGTTTCTAGAAGAAGAAGAGGCTTATCACCTAAAATTAATCCTATTGCTGAAATAGGAAGAAGGAATGTTGTTTTGTCAACCCAAAAAAGTGCTCTAAGGAGAACTTTGTCTGATTCTTCCAGTTCATCTTTCTCTCCCTCACCTTTGATCATCCACAAGATGACATCTAGTGGTGGCTCTGGTGGCACTGGAAGTGCTTCCTCCTCCCAGTCTTCAACTTCGTTAGTGATTGGTAGCTTATATAGCCACCATATACTTGTCCAATCTATCACAAACCCCACCAAAGTCATTAAAAAGTATGGGCTTTTTCAGTTTGAAGAAGACACCACAACCACATCATGGCATGTGTTCTCTCCTCTTAACCTAGAACCTGCTACTCGTCCACTTCCTAAATTCAAAGAGAAACTCCCTAGGTTTTCAGGAAATAACACTGTCACTACAAATGAACACCTGGTGGCATTTTCTAATGCTTTTCACAATATAGGAGCCAATGAGAATGATACTTGCATGCACTTATTTGTCAATTCCTTGGAAGGGAAGGTTGTGGCCGATTTCTTTGACCTTCCTCCTAAGATTATGTCTACTTGGGAGGAGTTAGTTTATTGGTTTAGATCCACCTATGGGCAATCTAAAATCCCAGTTGAGAAATTACGGGAATACAATAACATTGCCTATAAGGATGGTGAAACCATCAATTCCTCCAACTTGTGTTTCACTAAGCTATACAATCAAATCCTTGAACTCATTTGACCTCAGAACTAAGCCGCTTTCATGCATTATTACAATGCATTGCCTTTCCCCTATCGTCATAGGCTTGAGGAAAAATCCATTGATAATCTCAGTTCCGCTCTGCTTACTTGTTTAGAGTATGAAGAACAACTTGAAAGAATAGATCTTCCCCAGGGAGAATCGGTTAAACAGATAGACATGTTTGCCCTCTTATAGCTATTACACAATTTGAATAATTATATGATAATGTATGAGCGAAGGGGAACTGTATCCCCTCTCACCTCCGAAGCTTCATCCTCTTCTGCACCCCCCTTTAGAAATCCAATTGAAAATAATTTTCAGCCTAAATCTATCTTGCCTCGAAGTTGGTGTAACTTTTGCTAGGAACACCACGAGGAAGCCACATGTGAGGTAACGAAGAGTGCCAGAGATAAGATCTTTGGTAAAAGACCAAAAACTACCATCGTTGTCCTAGATTTTGTAGAGCCGGAGGATGTCATGATCATCAATACTAAGAACAAATCCTATGCTCCTAAAGGAAAATTTGATCCTCCCCGCAATTCTTCTAGCCCGAGCTCATCCTCACCAGCTGCTACTATTCAGGTTCCTAAAGTTCCTGACAGTCAAGGAATTACTTCCTCTCTCCTCTCTTCCAAATACAATATCCTAAATCAATTGGACAACATCAAAGCAGATGAAACCTTTCTGGACATGGTTGTCATCCCTGAACAACAGAGGCATCTAAAACAATTCATGGAGGGAAAAACTTTCATTGTAGCCAACCTATATAAAGAGGTGAACGAAGAGGACTCGTCTGTAAATAAAGTAGGTGTACATAACTTTAGATACCCTATAAAAAATCCCCCTTTTTATATTTATGTAAAGCTCATGGATAAGATTGCCCATTGTTGCCTCATTGGTGGCGGTTCAGGCCCAAGTGTGATGTTGAAGATTATTATGGAGGAGTTAGGCTTGTCTTGTACAAACGAAAATGCCAGAAGCATGCTCTCCCATAATAGTTTACAAAAAACAACCATAGGTGAGATTAAATATGTGACCTCAGTTTTGTGAGTACACCCTGAAATAAGGAAAACCCTTAGTATTCAGGTAATTGATATACCAGTAGGCAATTACTCAATCATATTGGGAAGATATTAGCAAGCTTTAACAAGTGGATACCTCTCACTCGATGGGACACATTTATTCGTTCCCCGGAATGGTAAAAACAATATAGTCCTTAGAGAGGGAAGGATTTCACCTTACATAGAGAGTGTCCCACAACGTAATGTGAACTATATCGAAGAGGACCTAGGAGTGTATTCCATTTTTGCTAAGGAGGATAACATTCCCTTAGAACAAATCGATTTAGATGATGGTATGTGGCACATGCACTTTGATGGTTCATGCTCTAATGAAGGTAACAAAGATGGAATTATCTTGATTTCTCCTGTAGGGGAAATCCATAACTTTTCTTATAGCTTGGAGTTTGTTTGCACAAACAATTTCATTGAATTCAAAGCTTTATTATTAGGCATTGAAAACGCCTATAATCTTGGTTGTGGTCAACTTTCAGTTTTTGGAGATTCCAAGCTTGTTGTGAATCTTGTACATAAGATTTACTCCCCTAGCAACAAGTTGATGAAACAATACACCCAGATTGTTTGGGCACTTATCTTGAACCTATTATATTTCAACATCACTCATGTTAAGAGGGAGTTGAACTCAATGGCTGATCGGTTAGCTATTTTTGCAGCCTCTCCTAATCGAAAATGTCTTCCACGTAGACCTGATTGTACTTTTCAATCTCTATATCATCCACATATGCCCGACAATATATAATCTTGGCAGGTCTTCCCTAACAATGAGATCATTTGTGCTTTCATTCAAAATGAACATTTTAAGCCCAAGGAAATTATATCCATAAAAGATAACAAGATTCCTAAAGGCTTGACTTCCCTAGAGAGTTCATTTTCATCGAGTGATGCGGGAAATAAAGAGAAATAGAAAGAAGAGGAGTTGAAAAGGAAGGTGGGTGAAACCATCTCCTTGAACATTGGGAAACTTGAATTTCCAAAGAATGTCAAAAAGGTGCCAAATGTTCTGATGAAGAGAAAATGAAGTTTGCTAAGATACTTGGTGAATTTCAAGATGTTTTTGCTTGGTCTTATGAGGATATTCGTGGTTTTGATCCTAGTCTTATACAACATGACATCCCCATCAAGGAAGGCATAAAACTAGTTAGGCAAAAAAAAAGACCTATCAACCTTGCACTGGAAGCAACTATTCAAAAGGATTTGGAAAAACTCTTGAAGGTTGGGATCATCTTTCCGGTCAAATATTCTGAATGGGTTTCAAATTTGGTCCTTGTTCTAAAATCGACTGGTCAGATCAGATTATGTGTCGATTTTCGCACATTAAATCAGGCTAGTATAAAAGATCACTTTCCTCTCCCTAACATGGAAATGATTTTGCAACAAGTTGCAGGGTCACAAATGATGTCCTTACTTGACGGTTTTTCTGGTTACAATCAAATCAAGGTAAAAAGGGAAGATAAATATAAAACCACGTGTATTACTCATTGGGGTACCTTTGCTTATGAGCGTATGACTTTTGGCTTATCTAATGCATGTGTCACCTTTCAAAGAGCTATGCAAATAGATTTTGACGATTTGATCGGTAAGATCATTCAGATCTACCTCGATGACTTAACGGTCTACTCTAAAATCCAATTAGATCATTTTGGTCATCTGAAAAGAGTTCTCATGCGATGTAGGAAATTTGGCATCTCTCTAAATCCTTCTAAGTCCATTTTTGGCGTTACTGAGGGCAAGCTCCTTGGACACATTGTTTCCGATTCAGGAATAAGCATTGATCCCAAAAGAATTGTTGCTATCCCTAATCTGCCTACCCCCACTTCCGAGAAATAGGTTCAAGATTTTATGGGGGTTATTAACTTTGTCAGTAGGTTTGTTCCAGATTTTGTTGTAATGGTCAAACCAATTCATTATCTTCTTAAGAAAGATTGTTCTTTTTCTTGGAAAGATGATGTCGAAAATGATTTTGTAGGGATCAAGAAAGCAATTAGTTCCGCACCGGTTTTGGCGAAGCTGGATTTTGAGAAAGAATTCACGATATATACTAATGCCACCGAGGAAGCAGTGTTTGTTGTCCTCATGCAAAATGATGACCAAGGTAATGAAAAACTAGTGGCTTACATGACTCAAAGTTTGTCTGATGATGAATTATAAATATTCTTTTATTAAGAAGCATGCTTTCTCTCTTTTTAAAGCTATTGAAAAGTTTTGCCACTTCATCTTAGGTAAGCATATGTTGGTAAAATTCCCTTTACCTGCGGTCAAGTTTTTTCTCTCACAAACTTGTATTTCAGGGAAGCTTTCACATTGGCTTGCCAAGATCTAGGAGCATGATTTGAATATTGTGATTGTTGATATTATGGTAGCTTCGGGAGGTATGAACCTCTATTGTGACCTATGGTGAGATTAGAATATTCTGGAAGGAAGCAAAGAAATGAATGTAACCCTAGACGAGATGTCGACTAAAGAAAGATAAATAATATGAATTAATTAGTAACCAGAAGGAGAAGTCGGCCCAGGCAAGTTTGCCAGAAATACTATAAATATAGGGTGCCAGTCTCTCATTTGTCACATTCTCATAATTGCATAAGTCACTTATGCACACTGCAGTTTGGCAGTTTTGTGCACAAGTTCTGGGGAAGGTGTTGCGCCAGATTCTGGGTTGGACTATCTAATCAACTTTGGTTACTTTCTTGCTTGGTGCATTAGCCTTGATTGGCTATTGATTGCTACTAGGATTCTTCTCTGTCAAGGTCAAGGTGCTCGGAGGGTGGATTCGACCTATGGTTGGGTGACAAGGGTATTGTCAATGGTAAAACGAGCACAATCCTTCATATTCTAATAGTTTATGGGCCCACACCTCCTTCATTCAGTCTAAACACTGGAAGGAAGCATAGTCGTTAGGATATTGAGTTCGGTGAGGAACTGCCGCTAGGGTTGCTAGTAGGAGAAACTTCCAAGACACTATCGCTAGGGTTACTAGCATAAGGAGTTGCAGAAACCCTAAATTTCATATCCGACACCTTGTGATGGAGAATCTCTCTCAAAGAGAAGATATTCAGATGTTCCCTAGTTCAACACACCTTTTGGCTATCTCAAAAGACAGAAATGTCAGAGTTGAAGTTTTGGATCAAAGCATGACCAACTACCAGTCAACTGAAGATGTGAGTGAAATGATCAGTCTTTTACACTACTCAACAGTCACTGGAACGATTGAAGATGACATGTGGATAATCGATAGTGGAGCTTCTAGGCACATGATGAGAGATCAAGCCAGACTCTCAAACCTAAATGAGAAGAAGACATCGTACAAGGTATAGCTTGGAGACAAAATCACTTACGTAGTCGAAGGATTTGGACAAGCCTCCATCAAGTTAAAATCAGGTAACAATGTTCACTTAAGCAATGTTTTATATGTACATGGTTTAGAAAAGAATCTTGTATCGATATATTTCCTAGAAGACAAAGGAAACATAATATCTTTCGTGGATGGAAAAGTATTATCATGGCATAAATACTCCAACATAGAGAATGTTAGGGTTATTGGAAGTCATGAAGGAAATTTGTATAGACTACTAGAACAAAATGAAGAAGCTCTCGTACATGACGAAGTCAATCCTAATAAACTTTGGCATAGAAGGTACGCTCATATTAATTATCAAGCATTACCCTTTTTTAGAAGAATGGTTGAAGGGATACCAGAATTGAAATCTACACATGAAGGAATTTGCAAAGGATGTGCCCTTGGGAAGAATATCAAGAAACCATTCCCAAGAAGCAACAACAGATCTAAGGAGATCCTATATCTAATACACTCAAATGTTTGTGGTCTGATGCCAATCAGATCTCTAGGAGGATCTCTTTACTACGTAATCTTCATAGATGATTATTCAAGAAAGACTTGGCTATATCTACTGAAGACCAAAGACGAAGTATTCAGCAAATTCCAATAATTCAAAGTAGAGATAGAAAACCTCACGAACAAGAAGATCAAGACATTAAGAATAGATAATGGAGGAGAATACACCTCGAAGGAATTCGTTGCATTCTGCAAATCAGCAGAGATTAAAAGGGAGCT